>PKQL01000554.1:0-19428 GCA_002916455.1 Penicillium sp. CF05 | reverse complement strand
ATTCGGTCGGTCAATGGCCCGGCGAGGAGAGCTCCTATCAATGTACCGATGGAGAGCTGGAATGGCGTTAGGTTCACACACACACACACACACACACACATTCTTCCTTCAGCTTCGTCGTTCAAAGACATGCAACGATATCCACTCACCATGGAGACAATCAATCCAGATCGGACATTGTTAAACCTGTACGACCCATCCGGCTTCAGCTGCGCAAACCGCTGCTTGAAATTATCCATCTCCAAAAAGCCCGATATCTGACCAGTATCATATCCAAAAATGATACCACCAATAGAGACAAACGCACCTAGCAACAAAGACCTCCATGTCACCCATGGCACATGCGACTCGTCCAGATTGCTTCCTCTCTTCTCGCGATCTGGTATCGCAGACTCCCCCGATATATCAGTCAATGGCGGGGACTTGGTCCTTGTCCCTCCGCGGCTGAGCTTGTTGGGGGATGGGATTTTCATCCTGGAGAAGGGAGATTGGAGGTGTATACAATATGCAGAACATGTAGTTTCATGCGCTAATCCGGGATTGGGTTGGCTAGGATTGGATTGGCGTTGGAAGGCCTGGAAATTGTGTATGTCCAACGCTGTCTTGCACGTTATAAAGGCCTAGCCTGGTCATGCGTCGTCATATTGCCACTTCCGGAACGGTTCTTGGACCTAATAAGATATAGATCGTCATGCATTCAAGGCCCCACTGAGGTCAATTTCAGAGTGTATGCTATCATATTTGTTATATATGAGAGATACCATAGTCATTGTTGACGTTGGGTATCTGTATATGACTGATTTACAGGTGCATTTATCGTCGCAAGTCATTTATTCTACCATTTCTTTTTTCTACAATCCATCATCATAAAAATCAGCCTTTTCCGGGGTATATTGACTGATGTCGTGGTGCTGACGACATCGTGACGTCAACCACACATTGTAAAAAAGCACAATGAAATTATTCAGGTGAATACCTAGTTAGGGAAGTATAAAGAAGATATGCAAATCAAATTTGTAGAGAAAATTTGAGATGCCTTCTGGCTGTGTTGGTGGGGAATCAAAATCGGACACAGCGTCTGTTTCCATCTCTTTTCTCACGATGATCTCTTCGTACCTGCTCTGTAGTAATTGGGTGGCGAGATGCATAGTGGACCACTCCCTGGGGGAAATGGTGTCGGAGATCAAGATGCGGTCGGATAGCGTTTGTAGGTATTGAATTGTATCGTTGACCATTCTTCTACTAATTTTTATATTGCTTGGGAGTCTCTTTTGATGCACCAGTTGTGAGCGGCCCGGTATTTGAGAGGTGGAGTGTGAATGTCGGCGTCGCTTTCGTGGGAGGGTTGAGGATTCGGCTGCTCTCTTTTCCGCGTCCAGAGGGGGCAGGTCTTGGCTTTCAGTCTTTATGACGCTTGGAGACAACGTAGAGGCCCCTGTGCTAGCAAGAGACGTAGCGACGGAAGTAACTACCTCTGTAGCTACAGAGCCAGTGGACTGGTCAACAGTCTGTAGTAAAACCTGGCTTGTGGGGCCGCGATTCTCGTGTAAGAATAGACCATCGACACGACGGAAGTTTCCAGCCGATTCATTGCCTTAATGAAATAGGTATGTTAGCCGATGGATTCCTCGAGAAGGGGATCTAAAATAACGATACCAGTTTGGCATGTACGTCCATTGTGACCTTCTATGTCTGGGGTATTGGACTTCTTTGGAACCTGTGATAGGTTGTGATCCATGATTGATTGGTTTGGCTGGTGATGGTGTTGTACTGGCAAGTTATTGGAACAAAAGATGGACAAGAGAGCATCGACCGTGGGACAATTATGACCTTTTAAATGTTTGAGGCTGAAGTGGTCATGCCCACCATATCTACAGACAATATCTTCCGGGTTAATATTATCAGGGCCGACTCCTAGGAGGAATATGGATGTCAATATGTGACCACAATAGTGGTACGTACACCCACGATCGAATCAAGGATGTTTTAATCCAGTGGCCGTATCCACATGGTTCTCGAGCACCCAATTGATTCGAAGCATATTCCCAGGAGCAACATGGCTGCCAAACCATTGTTGCTCATGAATAGGACGTGTGGAAGGGAGTTCAATTTCTCACGACTTGGGGATTGTTAGAGGGCGATGATGCAGCCGCGCCGCGCTGCCACGATAAAGATCCGACTGGCCGAGGGTCTGTTTTGTACTTCCAGGAGCTCTGGAGGCTTTAGGTTCTGTGGTCATAATTCGCTGGTACTGTGCCGACATGATAGTATTTTTTGAGTGTTCTCATTCCAGCACCTTTGGCGATGTACGGGTGGTGAATGATGTCAGAAAGTTGAATCAACGTCCACAAGTTGAATATAAAACACCGTTGAACACCAGCAGCATGTGAGTTTTCCGCCTATAGAAGATATCCATCTGAGCCATGTTGTTTCTTTGCCAATACTGGGACTTAATTAAGTTTCCCACTCGAAGCTCGTTTCCTAATCGGCCGCGTTGGTTCACCTAACAGTGACGGTTTTGCCATGGCTTAGAGACGCATCCTACACTGGCTGTTAAACACAAGCTCAACAAAAGAGGTAGAAAAGAGGTGACTACATCTTTCTGGGGACTGTTGGGTATATTCTCATTCAACAGCAAACCGCAGTTTCCTCGGGTACAGAGAAGTGATATATCGCAAACAGACCAAGGCGAACTACGTCGGTATCAGAGATCTTCCGTCGATGTTCGTCCAAATTTGAAAGGTGTCATGCGCAATCACGGCACATATTAATGAGGTTAATAATATAGTATCAGGAAAGTAAATCCAAGGAACAAACGGGTGATTTCCGGGGACCCGTACTGAGAGATCAGACACTTCTGTAGGGGCCATCCGCCTTACGCATAGGAATAGTGCTTCAACTTGAAACATTCTTATCTAGTCAAAGCCTATTTTGGCTGCCACTAAGGCACCAGGTAATTAAAACGCATGTTGCGCAGCTCAGTATCAGCTGGGTCATTCTTTGGAAAGGCAGATTTGCATGAAGATCACTTCCAAGTTTCACAGTACCCGGGGATAATGACCTTCTTCATCTTTCTACCTCCCGCTCTTTACTTTGTTTCCTTGAGCGGCACCTGCGTCAATTCTTTACACTCAATAAACCCGTTCTTGCGGGCACAACATCTCTCCGAGTACTGCCGCCGCCATGATTCGAATGCGCCTCGTATGATTTCCTTACCATCACCTGGCTAGCCCTTGCCAGTCTCAGTTCGGCCACTGTACACTTTGCGGTCGTCGTGCGAGACCGTGCAAAATCCGACCTCGTGATGCCGAGCGACTCTATTTTATGTCTCACATTCCAAAACCCCACGGAACATGTCGTCGACGGCGTGGTGGTTGCGGCTCTGGTTTCAGGCCCTGTTTCCCATCTTCGGGTTTGTCCTTGTGATCTACCCGAAGTGGCTACACGCGAACTGCGCCGCTCGGTTTTACTACGGGTGCATTCAAATCGTCGTCAGCATGATCGTGCTTCTCATTAGGGGGCTGGATTGCCAGCCGCATTCACGGTTTTCAGACATCCTTCGAGCTTTTTGAGAGGAGCCACATTCCATATTACAAGATTATGTATTATGGATCCGTTGGTCAAGCCGCTTTCGGATCTCTAGTGATTATTATGTCCCTCGTGCGTTTTGCCGTATGTGGCTTACGGGGTCACTAGCAGAGAACACGGACCGAGCTACAAAACAGTCAAAGAGGCGGTTCCAACTGCCTACTATAGTAGGGCTGTAACGAACGAGGCAGCGAGGATTACGAATAAAAGCAATCGCAAAATTTTATGATGATTTTACAAAGAATGAGAGAGGTGGAGTCCAAAAACATTAGAGAGGTGCGACGGGGAGGGTGATGAGGAGGAATGGATTTTATTGCAGAGTTGCTGAGATAGTTTAGATATTGAATTTCCTAGTTGGAATCAAAGCATGCTCATCGCTTGATCTGACTAGCCGGTCGATCGCGGCCGATATTGAAGCGGTATCCTGAGTGGCTTGATGTAAAAGACATGCAATGGTCGACGATGTGCTCTGCATAAATATCCATCAAACTTGGTGGCCGTGTAAAGACTTCAAAAACTGACCCTGGAACAGGTGAGCCGCCCAGGAATCACATAGCCCCAGGAAATCGTACGGCTTGTACACTCTCCATTCCCACCCACTCTCACAAAATCAGTCACCTTCCTGTTGACAGCTCTCTTAACCCCGGGAACGCACGTCTTGTCCCTGGGAGTTCTCTTGCTTCCGGAAACAATATTGCGGCTTTGGGGAGCATATAAGCAGCTTCTAGGAGTCAAAGACCCCAGAAAGCCCGGCGTAGCTGCTGGGGACTTGTACCTTCACTCGAGGAACCAAAGTCATGTTCTGTTGACAGCTTTATTAACTCCTAGAATCATACGTGTGGTTCCTAGGACTATGGCAAACCAAGCCTTCCGGGAGTGGTCGATTGACTCATATTTGTGCGCATGTCTGGTGAAGGTACTTGTGAGGGCTTTCCGCGACCTCAGAAGGCAAGATATTAACTCTAGGACCCTCAAGTAGGGTCCCACAGGCGCCCACAGCTCCCAGATCTAACGAATGTGTTCCCAAAGCCAGTTTTGTATTCAGTCAGGGGCGTAGAGTTGTTGTGATATGAGGGTGGTGCAGATCAGGAACCAAGCCGCACCATCGGAATAAACACCGAGTTGTCTGTACAAGTAACCAAGCTTATTGGAAATCAGCTTGATCTTCTCTTTGTGTGTATATATATAGCCTCAGTTATTCCCTCTAGTTCAGAACAATTAATCTTTTTTTTAACTACAACACTAGCCATACTCCCAGGAACCACACTTATATTTCTAGGTCTTGATAAAGCTGTCAACAGGAACATGACTTTGGTTCCCAAGGTGGAGGTAGAAGGCCCCAGTAGCTACGCTGGGCTTTGTGGGAGCTTTATTGCCCCTGGAAGCTGCTTCTCTGCTCCAAGAAACCGTACCAAAACATCCGTAAGCAAGAGAATCCCCAGAGCAATACGAAATAATCCACTATCAAAGATACGCCACATTGGCAAAAGTTACGAGCTCGGTGATTTGTGGTCTTGCGGGAGACTTTCTTTTCCCCCTTTCTGTCTACGGTTGCATCCCAGAACGTCTCAATAGAGTATACAGTAAATCCGAACTCAGAAATCTCTTTAGCTAAGCAACAGAATCAACCTTATAACTATCGATTCTCTACTCAGTAAGGCTACATATAGTAACTAAGGTTTTTACGCCGTTTAACAAAGAATGCGGTGGAATGATAGAAGCGCAATTGGACTCACTTAGGTCATGTAGTAACGATGGCTCTAGGCGCTTGCATGAAACTCTTCCTCCTTGTTCCTGGCGTTTGGGGCAGGAAAGAACAACTTCCATCCCTCCTGGGATGAGCGCGAACATGAGAAATTACTGAGCCTCTTTTCGCTTTCAATTGTCAAACCAATAGTGTTTCCAATATGTGCTGGAATTAGACGGGTGTGATTCTCCTGGTCAATGACTTTGACATCATGAACACTGAGAGAACGCAAGGACTTGGCGTTTAATCGTATAAAGCTCTCTATAGAGGCCAGCTCCATAAAAATTGAACACAGTGATAGCTCACATATGTTCAGACTTACACGACACAGTAACTCCAAAGCCATGTCACTTTCGACAAGCCGTAGACCCGGCGCGTATCCAACTAGCTCTGTGAGAGAAGTTGCCAGAGAGTTCCAAGGGGAGCTTCCCGAGGAAGGATGATTGGGAGGTTCGCGACAGGTGAGCTGAATGACCTCCAAAGTCGAGCTGCGACCCTTTAGAGTAGCCAGTACCAGTTGAATATGGTACTCATAAGACCTTGGTTCCGTCATACCAGATACCTGGTGATATTCCCTCTCCCAATCCCCCTGGCGCTTTGTTTCCACAAAATACTAATACCAATTCTTTCAAGTTACATAAGAGATCAAAAGCAAGACTTATCAAAGTCGAATCTCTTCCATCTTCAATGATCGCTTGTTGCTCGGCACAAGTTCGTCGTATCGTCTTGTAAACCCGCGTGTACGAAGGGTGATCGCCTGAGAGGTATTCCATTTCATCCCAGTCCTCACGACCGTTCACATCATCGTAGTCTTCGCATATATCGACATAATATTCAGGAGTGAGGAGTTCTGTTCTGAAAACATCATAGTTTCTTATTTCTGGCTTGAGGTTAGTCTTTTCCATGCATGATTTGCTGACGGGTCCTTACCAGGATTTAGCAACATGGGGACCACATACTCAAAGGAGACGATATACCGGTTCAAGTTTGATTTCAGAATACTTTTCAACAAGTCTAACCCCTCATTCGAAAATTCGATGCTGATCTTGTGGAATAGGGCAGGCAAGCAGATGTCCCTCATTCGGCTGCTGACGACTGAAAGTTGTTTGATTTGTTGATTGTCAAGACACTTCACGATACCGAAGAGGATTTCGGTAGGCAGCAGCTCCATATCAATTAATCAATGGATTTCAGCTATACCAGGATTTTTCAGGAGGGTTGAGAGGTGATACTAGGGGATATGAACAAGGCGGGCTCTGCGGCCTTGACATAGATAAGGTGTCAAGGAACAAGGTGTCGCATTGATTAACTACCTGGCCTTTTTTACCGTTGAAACATGTGACTCTTAGACTAAGCGTTTGCTTATTAATCGTATCCGACCAAAAGTATCGCGCGCAAGTTGCTCTTCCAGGAAATCGCTGGTTTCCCCCGCTGGTTTCCTTACGTCTCCTACCTTGACTATCTTTTGGGCATCCACTATATGCGTCAGAAACACCGCGTCCGGACATTTGGCACATCACTATTAACAGATCCACTAGGTCGTTTAGATGTCTGTAATGGTACTACCAAGAGCCACCCGGCTGTGGGGCTATTTGGACTATCTCCTACAACATGTGCTCAAATTTCTCTCTAATTAGCGCGCATATTATGTTTGCTTTCAGGATAATATTTTAGGGGCATGTCTCCTGTGATTAAGAGTCACTTAAATCATCTCACCACCCCCGAGGATATCATCTCGTGGTAGTTCGTTGTAATTGGACTTGATACCATAGACAAGTTATTAGCAAATGACTGGGCGCACGCTTTTTCAGCTGTTAAAATATGGGAGCTTCTCCAGGCACCACTTGCGAAACTGGTTATGGAAGAGTCGGAGCCAGCGTGTACAGTGATGGGGATACATTCATACATTCATCTGACATCTCCTGAACAAGCTGGTCGATGGATGGTATGAATGTTTGTTTGGGGAGGCAAAATGCATGGTATCTTTGCATTGCCGGGAAATGGTTTGAAATATCCACTGAGTCACACTAGCCTAGCCCTCTCTGGCTCATTTACAAGACCGAGAAAGGTGAATTGGGCTTTATGTTGAAACTTGACAAGGCCTAGTCTCGAGCATTCGTGGCATCGAAGGAAAAGACAGTAAGAGGAATGTTTTCTCCAGCGTCGAATTCCATCTGTCCAAGAGGACATTCATTGGCCCACACTTTTCAACAAAGGATGACCCAGAAGCAAAAGAAACCAGTCGGAAGTTCGGATGCAGCTGGCTATTATTTAAGCGTGATACGCGATCAGAAATGACCTCTGCCGGTTTATTAGACAGCATACTCCAAGACCTCGAAATGGGCTTCAACCATCTTCCCTCATCAGAGGCGCATGATTTTTCACATGGACATGGGTACTACGCCTAACAGAATACATGACTGTCGCTTTGGCTGCAATGGAAATTGGTCAACAGCGAATTGGCTGGAGATATCTCGTAGTTACTCAAGGGGGACTACCCATAAAGTTGGAATGGTCTCCATATCCATGTTTGTCCATAGCCATCGATAAATTAGCTTATTTACGCTAAAAGATTCGCGGGCAATTGACATGGCTAGAAAGACGGTGTGGCTTTAATGACGGCCCTCCTTCTACCACTACTAGCCTCAGGCCTCTTAACACAGGCGACTAGCTAGTGTACCCACTGATTTATGAAGACGATGCCTTCATTTTCTATTAATACCTGTATAATGGAGGAAAAAAGAGTATAACGAGTGCTAACCATTCGCGATTCCGCTGCTTTCGTTGAATTTCCTGTTCCAACTCCCTACCCTCAATTTCCCGTTGACGCTCCTGATCCTGTATGCGTTGACGGATGGGGAGCAAGAAAGGGCTTAGGTAGGTAAAGATATCCTCCTCCGTCACATGAGTCTCCCAGTCGAGCAAAATGAGCAACTCGTGCTCCATTGAGTTCACCTCTGGCAGGGAGAATCCAAACCCCTTGTAATTGCTCACCATTGTGTACCGAGCCCAATGCTTGTTCTTGGGGCTAGTATCGTCCAGGATCTTGGCGGCGATAATGAGCGAGGCAAGGAAGATCCGGTGGGCAGAGCAACGCATGCCTATGATGACCTGAGGAAGACGAGCACGGAGACGACCGAGGTACACAAGGGAGCACATAAGGATTGACACCTGGACTTGGGAGTGATCAACCAGAGAGGCAATAAAAACTTCGATAGAGGGAAGCGGCGGAAGTAGATCGGCCGGTTCAACTGGAGGAGTTGATGGCAGCATTCGTTGGCCGTGCTGTCTGACGATATTGGTCACAGGAGTCTCACATGAGATGACCTGCGCTGCCTGCTGGGCCAGGTACACCACCATTTGCGGTGAAACTCGCTTTGTAGCAAATTCAGCCAGTGCTGCTCTGTTCAAGGCTTGGTGAGTAGCCATTTCCGTGACCAGATAGAGAGTCGCAACTGCTAATAAATATCATCCCCTCTAGGACTTTGAGCGGTGAAAATTTAAAGCTAGGTAAGCTCGTCTCGCAAATTTCTCGCACAGTCGCCCTTGGTGAGAAACCTCTGGACAGAAAAAGGAAAGGTGGAGCGGAGCATTCTTCGCGGTGTTGGGCATGTGGATCGATTCCAGAACTGAGATTCGGGTACGCGCAAATACTTAGAGATATAAACCTGGTAAGCACCATACAGAAGGAGGGTTGAAGAGGCATTCCCGAAATGCAGGGTCGGCACCGGTTACTAAGAGGCCCTCGACAGGCAGGCGTAAGTGAGTGTGTCTGCATAGTTCGACCCAAGGCAGAAAATGCTGCATGTTCTTGAGGAGTGCTTCAGTTTCCACTTTTATAGTCATGCGAATCGTATGATGTGCCTTAACGTCCGACCTAGACTTGAGACCCAGAGTACCCTCAGGTATACCATTCACTATGGAAATTACTCTATGGTCAAGAGCCTCTTAGAGCAACCCATGGTCAGAGTAGACATCAAACACAAACACAGCCGAACGACGCTCCACCTAGCGGTTTTCGCTGGTAGGATAGAGTTTGTACATCTTCTGCGGTCAATAGGTAGGAACCCTGATCTACAGGATGATTCAGGCGAATCGCCGTGGGCCTGGGCACGTCACTTCAATAGACCCGTCATGAGAATGATTCTTTCCAACGACCCTGACCCCGACTTATTCTTGGAACTCAATCATCACGGGACGCTCAGCTACCGCTGCATCAGGCAGTAGCCCATGGTTCTGTCGCTGCTGTCCAGCGGTTTCTAGGGCGAAAAGACCTGGCGCTAGACACCCAGGACCGAAAAGGTTATACGCCGATCCATCTCGCCGTTGAAAGCAATCGCCCTGAAGAGGTCGATTTGCTCCTGAGTCACCCGCGTGTGAACGTGAACTGCACAGACAAATATGGAAATACGCCGCTTTGGCTTTCTACTTACTCGTCCTACTATGAGATAACCGAAAGGCTGTTGGCCCAGAAAAACATCGACGTTAATCTGATTGGGGGCCGTGGGAGATTCAAAATGCCGTCCACATCTCTACACCACGCCGCGACCAGATTAGATACCGTGCTTCTACGACGACTGTTTGCGGTGCCAGAGATCGATCCGAGTCTCTGCGTTGCAGGTCACTCTCCAATCTCCATTGCCGCATCCCGCGGATGCGTGAGCACGGTTGCTTGCCTGCTGAGTATGGGGAGCTTGGAGATCAATGGGAGGGGCTTCATAGATTCGCCAATCTGTCAAGCGGCTGCACACGGCCATCATGATGTGGTCAGGCTATTAGTGCAACAAACCACACGTCTGAACATCAATGAAAACACGATCGTATCTCACGACACTGCACTCTGCATTGCTGCCCGTGGTGGTGATTTGGAGATGGTCCAGGCACTACTACTCCATAATCAAATTGATGTTAACCTCCAGAATAAATATTTTGAGGATCCATTGATGTTGGCAGTCAAGGATGGTCATTTCTCGATTGCTAATGCTCTTTTGGCAAACACCAGACTCAAATGCTTCAGTTTGAAGAGATTTCTTGAGCTAGCAAGAGACGACTGCATCCAGAGGGCTATTCAGACCAGAATGGAAGCCGACAACTCTCGTCAAACATTGTTGAGGCGGTCTCCAAAAATGAAGTTTGGTGGTCTGTACAGTTAGCGACATCTACACCTGTCGTGATGCAATACCAGAAGGCTGTTCTCAGCATCACTTGCCATGAACTCTCGGAGTTAGTTATCTGTATCTCCCCGTTGAACAGGATTCTTCACAGTAATACCACGTTCAGCTTCAACGAAGTCTAGCTGTTTTATACCATCCAATCCATCAAAGTTGCACTTGCAAACTATCATGAGGAGGTATTTTCTACAATTATTTGTCTCAAGGCTTCATCTGTTGCCCATTTTCACATTAAATTGATTAACTAGTGGTGAACAGCAGGTGAGGTCGAGCATCAACAGTTGAGGTAACCGTTGAGGTAACCGTTCAGTGACTCTTTTGAATACGGTCAAACTCAGGTCGGGACGGTCATGGCTGGCAATGACAACAGCCTTAAAGTGACTGCCGGGCTATAAAATAGCCTGGAGGACAATGTCTCTTGCATTTCATTCCAAAAGCCACGATGGACCATCCCACTTCGTCTTCCCCATGTGACCGGCCGGCTAAGAGACAGTGCCGGGTTTCCCACGACCCTGAAGATGACAACAAGTTGCAAAACCATCCACAGCAATCTTCAAACGGCACAATCATCGAACCCGAGGTCGGTCATATCCTCTTAGATAGCAAACGTACAAGGTCACTAACACTACATAGGTTCCAGTGCACACACCCGGTTCCCTTGCGGCGGAGTTCATGAAACTTTTAAACTACAACGACGCCCTGGCTACACCAGCCCTCAAACTGCTCGACCTCTACTTCTGCCTGTGGGAATGCTACGTCCTCAAATCTGCCGAGAAAATGCGACTTGAGGAAGAGCAGGGACAGCTTCAAGAGTCAAATGAGTGGCTATCAAGCGACAGCGACATCCTTCTGCAGCTCTGCAATGAGCAAGCATTGATACTGTGGGATCGAAAGCAAGCAGTTCGAGCACTTTGTAACGGCGTGGTTTCAACATTGCAAGCGAGCGATACTCGAGCCTACCATGCCGATCAGCCTTGATGAAGTCTCATTGTTGTCCAGCGCTCGTGGGCGACAAAATAGTTCTGCTATCTATTTACCTTCCGTCCTAAATATCATCCCTCCTTTTAAAGGCCCATACAATCACCGGTGAAGTTCCGTTGGGGTTGGTGATGGTGTCAACGTTTCACGGCTGTTGATACACCAAATATTTGGGTTTTCGAGAACTTAGCATCTGGCCATAAAGGCTCCCTAGTCTGCCACGAACTTGCATTATTTAGATAAATAAAGTTCATGCTCATCCTGTGGCATTCTGTTCCTCCTAGCCCTCGCCAAATTGCTACTTTCTACACTTCTGTATTTTCCCACCCACCTTCGACGGCGAGTCTTGAACAAAAATGAACGAATCGAACAATAATGGTCTGTAGTCGATATTTCAATGATTGTTTGGGGCTAAGATTAGTAGACTGTGATTTGGATCTCGACCTTCACGCCATCTGGCAAGAGTGCTCTGACATACTGACACCACCTCCCTGTCTCGCCACCGACTCCTGATATCCTCGGAATATTCTCCCGGATGGGGGTGAGCCTGCAGGATATGAGACTTCAGGGTCTTCCTTGATCGAATGCCTTTCCCACCACACTTACGACAAGCTGTCAGCCTTCAAGTGGACTGGTCCAGACCCTTCCATGTCTACTCAGGCTAGCGACTTGTTCCTCTACATGTCATCTTTCGCTTTCCCTAATGAAGTGCGCATGGTAGAGTTCCGGCTATTGCGATTTGACCGTAAATCTGGTGATAGTATAAGAGAGCATCTGTTCTTCCTGCCCCGAGTTGAGACGGCCACGTGGGATCTCCGTCGGGTACGCGGAAAGTTGCTAGACACGATCTCCCGGCATGAATTTGGTGCAGTAGGCACTAGCTTCCGACTGACCCTTTGGCCCCGCATGAAACCCCTACCACAATCCAGTCACTTGACACTTCTTTCAGTAGCTGCGCTACCCACGACGGTATCTTTTGTACGAGGTTTTTGTGCATAACATATTGGGTAACTACAATCGAGATTGGTTTATAAGACGCGAAATTGTTCGCCAACACTTTCTAGTGAGCATGAATTGAATCGGAGGCTATTCCATGCACTCAATTTTACAAATACTTAGAAATAAAAGATCTTTTCCAAGCAGTATTTCTACTTGATTCGCAAAGTCAACTATAGTATTTCTATGCTGATAAAATAGGGCACATCGTCTCGAATAGACAGTCCTTTACCCTTCTCTTGCGTTATACAAGAACCCTGCCAGATTGAGTCTGGAAGGGTGATTCCAGTCATCGAGTACGCTTATCAGCCTCTCCCGAAATAGTTCCAATGTCTGCCTAAAAAGTGCAGCCGGAATAGCTGCTTGTCGTGGCGAAGCTGAAGACCGTCCCTCTCTTTTCTCGGGTGCGTACCAGCCTCCTTCAAAACAAGGTTGTCCTGCTCTAGCTTCTCGTCATCGATCTGCTTGGACACGCACGACTCCCATAGGCGTCGATAGAGTCCAACAAGTCGAGCTACTGGAAAGGCGAACTTAGGATCGTCGCCTTCGAGGTCTGCTAGCAGCACCTCCAAGATGGATTGAAAGGGCTCGGTCGCCAAGGTGTGTCTTCTATCTGCTTCCTGCTGCGAAGGGGAGGGCTGCAATGGTCAGCAAAAGCGTTTGAAGCCAAATCGTTTCACTTACCAATGGGACATGGTCAGAACTTTCCTGTGGTTTGTCTTTCTCACCAAGGATGGGCAATTCACTGGGCTGCTGATCTCCTTCTTTTTCCTCGTGTGGCGAGCTGTTCGGGGCATCCATTTTGTCCGCAGGAGAAAGTCACGGGTCTGGTTAATACAATCTCCCATCGATCCTTGGTGTCTCTTATAGACTATGCAGACGCAGGTGTTTATGGGCTGGGTTTTACAATCACCACAACGGCCAATCGAAGCAGTCAAATTCTGACTGGAGTTGTTTTACTTTTCAGCGGGCTGCTGACAGCCAACTTTAGCTGTAGTGAGACGCTTTCCACCATCAGCAATGCGAATCCCCTGTCAGACTTGAGCAAAAGCCCAAGTCTGGATGGCAGTGATTCAGACAAGGGGGCTCATCCAGCTTCATTGATAGGCTGCTCTTCACATGGGGAACTACTTGACGTCCTCCCAAACTGTCAGATGATCGRTTGCTTAATAGAAAGATACTTTGAATCTATTTCCACGGTAAAGTTGGTCTACCAAACATTTTGAGGTTGATTACTAACAACAAGGTAGCTATTTTGTGTCATCAATGCCACCAGCTTCAAAGCTGAGTACGAGGTATTCTGCCGCAATCCTAACGTCACGCCTAAATCCTGGCTATCCYTGCTTTTTGCAGTCCTRGCACTATCTTGCCGTGCAGAAGAAGATCCCGAGAGGGGCTGTTGTTCTGACCGTCTGTCGATGTTGTACGAGAAAGCCGCCTGGGACTGTTTGTTGACCAACGACCCACCGTTTGAACCATCACCCACTTCACTGAAAGCAATCGTACTCATAATCTATGGTCGCACACACCGTGGAGCCGATGTATTCAGTAACCTCCAACTGGCTTATCATACAGCAAGTTCTACCAAATGCCATATCGATACCACGCAGTGTGTTGTCGAGCCCATGGTCTGCGCGGAATATCGGCAGCTTCTGATTGGCCTGAAAATGCTTTTTCTTCTCAATGCCCAAGTGCACGACTACTACCGCAACCGGGATATCACACAAGGTATAGAGCGACGAGCTGATATCTACAAGTCCACTGAAAGACCACACCTACCAATAAGTGTCGAAGGATCACCTACCATGCAGATGACTTTCACAATCCTGAATTTGCAACTTTTGGAAATATCAGCCAAAATCTGCGTGGGCACAGAGCGTGGTTTGATGTCAGAATGGAGCCTCGCTGGGCTTGAGACTGAGTTATTCCGCATAGAGAAACAGTGCAGCGAGGTTTATACCGAAGTCAGTGAATCTGACTCGCTTGGATCTCACCCAGGGATCCAGGGCATACTGCACTGCTATATCAACTATCTGCTTCATCTTCTCTTCCTGCCTGACCTCCAGCGATACCTAAATGGGGACATCGCACCTGGGACAAGAATATCTCAGTTGAAGTGCATTGCCTTTGCAAAGGCCTCATTACAGTGTTTCAACCTTTTGGCTGAGGACATGCAGTCCAAATCCTATGGATGGTATATTCGAGGTCTCGGAAGTTACTATGCTGAGCAGTCAGCATATACCCTCAGCAGAAGTCGTGCAGCGCTACAGGAAAATGACCAATACCAAGAGGTCAGGTCTATACTGAAACGTACGTTGGAAATATTTTCTGCATCCTCGGACCGCAGCATATTCTCTACAAGAGGAGCGTTTGTTATTGAAAATCAATGTATGTCTCGGTCATCCAAAGTTATTTCTCGAGCATGCATATCTAACTTCACTTCAGGATTCCATGCGGAACACTTGGGACGAGGGGACGGTACTTGATCTAGTTGAAATTACGGGTGAATGGGCCTTTTTGAGTTTGTCCAAGTTGAAATATTCAATATCTTAGTGTAATATAGAAGACCCATTTATTGCTTTCTTTATAAACCACTTAGTATTTCGCCTGCTTCCGAAGCCATCAACCTTCGATCTGGTAAAGCCTATCCTTGAAACTTGTGTATCGCAAACTTGTGTATCGCTTTGTATAGAACGTCCGGAGTCGCATGCATTGATGTAGAATGGAACGGTTTCGTAATGGGCCCAATGGGTGGATCCTCCAATGGTCGTAGCGGAAAAGCTGCGAGCTAAAATTTCGAGCTGACCGTCTTTTTAGGCCTGCATCACTCAATATTTACGTTTTAGTTCGATAGTACCCGAAGAATGTGGTATTCCCCCATGCGTAGTTGCGTTCCCATCTTCCCATGGAAGGCTAGTGCGGCCCACGCCAAAGACTGGCTGCTGAGTCGCGGCAGTATAAAAGGCCACATTTCCCCAACATTTAAAGGTGATATAGGCAAAACCCCATCTCCTTTCCTTACAGTGAGAGCAAGGCCTACACCTGCTGCCAAATTGGAACTAGGCTTCATTTGGTTAGTCTCTATTTCTCCGCAATATGACATCCACCCAAGACATGTCGTTCGATCACACCATCCCATACTCGGCCATGGAGGTTATGGGTTACAGCAAACTCCAAGCCAGCTCGCCGCCTGAGAGTATGGTCAGAGAAGTGGAAAGATCTCTCCGGTCGCGGCCAAACGAAGTGTCAAAGACAGTCACGTATGGAAGAGGGGATCATGATGCATGCGAAAGCTTCTTGAGATTCGGAATCCAGGATCATGACGTATGTCTTTCAATACAGTGGTCGATATATAGAACTAAAATCATGGAAGTTCACCAGGAAGATCGAAGAAGTGATCGGAAGGCCCGCTTTTCTTCTCCACCAAGGCCCAGTCATCGTCCACTCTCCCGATTTCCCAACCAACTGGGCAATCAAGGCCGCCCATCCGGTCCGAAACGGAGTCTCAGTTTTCCGAACCCTCCCAGGGAGCCTGGAGGACAGAGTGACAATCTTGAAGCTTTACCCGGTCTCACACCACTTGTCGAGCACCGAATTCGCACAGGAAAGGGGAACATCAAGCTCTTTCAATCTGACATCGAACGAGGTACTTTTCGTGCGAGGTGCACTTAAGATGGAGATTTCACTGCCTGCCGGGGGATTCTTGGTGTGGCAGGGATTTTCCGAGGATCCGTGGGGAATAGATCCGTCAGCCCCCGAAGCCTTTGCCTTTATGAGGATCTAGTGGGAACCACCGGGTTGCTTGTTGATGCTGCACGTGCTGAACAGCGTATTTCTGCGGAGAAGACCTTAGGTAGAGAATATAAGCAGATTGACCGTATTAGCTTACCGGGATAAATTCCATGGATACATTGGTAGTTGAGCCTCAGGCGAGCTAGAGATTGAGCCAGATGCGCGACGTATGCAGAGTCACTGCTTCGCAGCATCTCCATTGTTCGAGCTTCTTCACCAATGGACAGGGAACGGAAGGCGGAAAGGACGGGAAACAAAAGGAGCGTAATTCCATGTCCAAATTCACGTTCAAACCGCATCAGCCTGCGTCCATGTTGGAGTGCTTTTTTGGTGTTGTGATTGTCAGGCAATCCTTCTTCTTGGATAAACGGAGCCATGGTTCCGAAGCGATGGGACCCTGAACATGGAGTAGGTTCATTCCTTCCAGTCCGTTGTAGCCAGTCTTGCTCCCACAAAGCTAGGTTGGTCCACTGGTGAACTTCTTGGAGTCGCTGTATCCAGCACTGGGTGTTCTTTCCCGGGGCCAAGAGCTCGGTGGCCCGCCGAGTTCCCCCTCGTACCAAGTCACCCTCCAAGATGATGGAAGTTAAGTCGAGCTTGAGAAAGCGAATGAATATTTCCAGTTGTCTTGATAAGTCTGCCAGAAGCATTTCCGCGGTAGCTGGTGGCATGATGGTTGCTGGGAATGAGCGACGACGCGTGCCTGGAATCACTAGGCTGAGATGAAAGGTCTCTGGAAACAATATAGGTAAGACCGCGCCGCAGGAATTTGACCTGAGCTTTAGGCGCTCGGGTGGAATTTCAATGTCAGCACATCTGACTAGTGCATAACCCCTGGTTACAAATGACACAATAGTGCTGCCCTATCCATACCGCGATTCAGCTCAAATCTTAATTCCATCTTGGTGTTCTGATTGCCCATGCTGGAGTGGACTTTCTATCTTTCGGCCAATCTTCCGGATTCTCCACCTGCCATGTATATTTTACGATTCCACTAATTTTTCGGTATCTCAAAGGTATGGAAACTGGATGTTCCGTTGTGACCTGGCGCGTGCTGAAATTCGACATAGAGAACAGCTGTCTTTAAAGAACGTAGTGGAACCCCGGATATGGGAAGTAGCTCCTCTTGATCAATCATCTAGGTTGCCCGTAGGCCCGACATATTATATCCACAACGAGACTATTATTAAGATATCGGTCTTTTCGAACACCTGTACTTATGTGAAAAAGACCGCCTAGAGTTGGGGGGATCGCCGTATTGAACAGATATTTTGAGAGTTTCACCCTGTACCCGGTGTTTTATTAGCACTCTGGGGTATGAAATCTGAACCATACCCTAGAGGGAATGTCCCGGGCGTCCACCTGTAACTGCACCGCCCCGTCCTAAGGTCCCAGTACTCTTCCCCTGATCTTCCGCGGATGCACCGTACTGACACTGTGATTGAATTGGCCTGCAGGGGAAAGTGCTAGCCACTGGTTGATAGCGTAGGGACTCAGGTTGGAATCCACCGGCCTCTTGGGTATCGAAGGCCAGTGTCCAATGATGGCCAAGCCGTGCTCCGCCCACCCCAGGTGAATATGCGGTCTAATTTACCAGAATCTGCTCATAGCCTTAGCACCAAACAAGACGTTGAGGCAGAGTCTGGAAGGTGAAAGAAAGCGCATCCTCTATATCTAATGCTCCTTGCGTATCCAGGACTCTGACTATGAAGGATGTAAACCTACTGCTTGGCCACGTTGTAAATTGGTCTTCCACCAAAATGGCACACTTTCTGTACGCCAAAGATGCAGGCAATCCGAAGGCTCAGATCAGGAACTTGAGATCAGCTGGAACACCCACATCGGTGTGGATCAAAGTCCTACACTTACGAGACCATTTTGCTGATCTTGTTTTCGGTGCCATGTGCACTGACCGGTGCAAACTTGCGGTATTCAGCACCAGAGAAACTTCACCAATCATCAGGTTGTTCATTGTATCACACCTTCCTCCATGAGACATGGCCTTCTGTCAATCATGCCTAATGGAGCAAATCGGGTGACATCCACAAGCACACTGGAAACGTCACCACTAAAATTGCAGCAGGGCGGTGCCTATATCCACACAGGCCTTTTTGCTCGATTCACTCGGGACTATGTTCTCAGGGCTGATCCCTAAGCAACGGTATATTACCGTTTTACCAAAGGCCCATACAGGGCCTGGCTCTGTGTATCACGCTTGTATTCTACCTCCTGGGATCTAGAGCCTCAGAGAGCACTACCCCTGAAAGGATCGAGAAACTTGGCACAGCAGGCTGTGGTATAGCCCGGGCTTCACCGGGTGGTTGACTGGTCTGACTTTCCTTTTCCTCGTCTATTTAATCGAGACCCTACCTCTTCCATTTTCCATTCTATCGATCAGATTTACATCCACATTTTATCACAATATACAGAAGCGGTTAGTCTTGTGGTACAACTTCTCGTCTTGCTGAAAAGCCGGGGTAGCAGGAACTATCTAACATGCTTTCAGAACGAAGATTCACGTCCAATTTCCCCTTAAGCGTCAAGAACAGTCACATCTAGGGCCATAGCGGGTCTGATTCTGAGACAGCTTAACGAAAACCCGACAGCCCTGCCAAATGACTTCACGCTTGCTACCATCGACATCTCGAAATGAGGGGGTTACTGGAAGGATCGACCAAACAAAGGCCGATATAGCTACTCTCAGACAGCAATACGCAAAGCTTATACTGTGGGAAAAAAAGTGTATTTGGTTTGACAAGAAAAAACCGCAATCCAAAATCCACATACCTTTCCACAGATGGCAAGCCCTTCTCGCCATACACAAGCATTTGCTTCAAGAGCATGAACACTTCTTCTCCATATCCCAGATGCCATCTGCTAGGGCTGCTATCAGAGATGTTCCTTACGACTATGCCATGTTTAACAGAATGTGGCGTTATGGAATATATTCACCCTTAGAGCTTCTGCACCAAAACCTTCCAGGATCTTTGGGCCCCATGCTCCATTTCATTTACCACGTCTCATCAACGCTGAACCGATTCTTAGAGTTCGATCCAGCTCTTGTGGTGATATTGTATGAGCAGCTGGGTGATGTGACACGATATCATATGGCTGCGCAAAGACAGCATCGGAAACATCTGGCAGGCATATCGCGGT
>PKQL01000553.1:0-19435 GCA_002916455.1 Penicillium sp. CF05 | reverse complement strand
GCCTTCTATTTTTTTGTAGATTGTAGCTGTTGTTCGGAAATGCGTAACGCTGATCCTACTCCCGAAGAGAGAGAAGCAATCGTTAAGATGCTTGAAGAGATGCTTCGTTCCTCTATCCAGCCTATCTTGTCAAGATGATAGAGGCTTACTTTTCTAAGCCGGTTCACTTCACCGAAGTAGGAAGCTCGAAAAAGGAATAATATGCGGAAGCTAAACAGGTACGGGGTTGCACTATACGCGTATAAGCAGTTCAAGTGGCGAGCAAGCCTTTACGAGGGTTGGTCTTGGGAATATCGTCGTTGCTCTTTCTGATAATTGTCATCGCCTGTTTTGCTAAGCCTTCGGTATTGAATTTGCTACCGTCATAAGATCAAAAATGAATGAAATTGATATATCTATGCAACACTGGCGTGAAGATCGGAAGTGCACTTTTGAGGAAGGAACAATCCACGTAGTGCCTTTCTATATAACATACAGACTAAACCTATTAAGGAAGTAACATGCCCTCCCATCCATCGCTCTTTCCTCTCTCCGAATCCCTTATAATCCAACGCAATCCACGTGTCTTCTTCAGACCTGATAAAATATGCTAAATCTCGTCCAGAATTAGGTACCTACTTAGGTATGTTTGGTCTATGTTTTCTCTCCAGGTAGGGCTTGGCCCCCAGGGCTGAGATCCGCGCTTAGGTAAGATCCCTAATACCTACCTAGGTAGTTAGGTATGCCCCCCAGGCCCGGTGTTGCCCAGGTGATCTCTAAATCCAGCCTCGTCTCCTAATTCGACACGGTATCCTCAGCCCATCTTGGAACCATCTCTTCGGGGCGTTATCATAGTCACAAATTCTCGCCATGCGATCTTTAAGGAAAGTCTCGAGGCTTCGATCTCCTCATAGGAGCCTGTTTCTCGACACATCCAAAAGACACCTATCTATTACGTCTCGAGGTAGAGGTATCAGCTGTGTACAAGTTTCCTAATTCGGAAGCGCTAATAAAATCATAGGACATGAAATTTCCAAAGAAGAGCTGTTTAAATACACAAATGGCCGATTTCTTTCCGAGGAAGAAAGCCAGCTATCGAAGCGCTATGTTCGTTTCGGCATCGACCGGTTATGTGATGTGATCTCAAACATCTCCGGAACTGGGGCACAGCAGGTTTCAAGCATAGCCAAGATGGAGGGCGGATTCAGCAAGGCCCTTCTTATGACAACCCTGGATGGCAGCGAATACATCGTCAAGATCCCGTGCTCGAATGCAGGAAGGCCTATGTACTGCACAGCATCTGAGGTTGCGGTCTTGGACTTCGATAAGTTTGATCTCCTATATGAATACCGTCTATGTATGGACTTATAGATGTCCTTGACTCAGTCAGGACGCATACCACAATCCCCGTGCCAAAGGTCTTAGCATGGAATGCCGACTCAACCAACCCCGTGGGTGCTGAGTACATTGTGATGGAACGAGTCCCTGGAGCCCAGCTCTTCAACAAATGGGATGAAATGGGCGAGGTCAACCGCATATCAATCATCAAACGTCTCACACAATGGGAGCATGAGCTTGCTGAGATTCCATTTCCAGCTTTTGGCAGCCTATATCACAAAGGTTCCCTGAGTGAGCATGAATCGATTCCGTTAGATCCATCTGTGGATCCTGAAGGTTTATTTTGCGTTGGTCCTTCGTGTGATTCTCACTGGCTCATGCAGCATAGTCCTAATGTCCACCATGGCCCCTGAAAGTATTACCTCTTCTCCCTAACTAACTATAGCTAACACCTCTGCAGGGAAAACAATCGGTGACTTGGGCGAATCTCTTATCAACCGTTCACTTCTCAAATCTCAACATGGTCTCAAGGCAAGACTACCAGCCTCTTTAAATAGTCCCTTAGGGGAGCATTTGATAACCCTTGGTATGGCAAAAGAAATTACCCCAGCAATGGCAACCAATCCTAAGCTGCTAGCACAGTCTCAGCCTACATTATGGCATACCGATCTTCATATGGGAAACATCTTTGTCGCTGAGGATGACCCGGGTAAGGTCACTGGCTTCATTGACTGGCAGCATACTTCTATCAGTCCCTTGTTTTCGCAGGTCAGATGGCCCATCTTCCTAACTCCACCAGAAGACTACCCAGAGGGCCAGGTAATGCCTCAGCTTCCGCCTGACTATGAAGATATGGACGCCGATGACAAGGAAATTGCTTTAGACATTAAACGAAAGGCTACTTGGGCAAAGGCCTATGAGGTTGCAACATTCCTGAATGATAGGAAAGCCTGGAGAGCGATGCAACTTCCCTTGGCACTAAAGGAACTATTCCGTCACTGTGGTGATACTTCGGATAAGGGAATTCTTCCGCTCCGGGAAACGTTGATTGAACTTTTGCGCAGTCAGCGGGAGCTCGGATTCCAAACAGATCTATCGCTCCACTTCAATGACGAGCAGATCGCAGCACATGAGAAGGAGTTCCAGGCCTATGAAGAATGGCATGAAATACGCAGCTTCGTGAAAAAACTCCTTGATACTGATGATGACGGCTGGATTCCTCCAGAGTACGATTTCGCCGAGATGAGGTCTCGGAACAAGATGTTGTTCGACTACTATGTTTCCAAACCAGATCTTAACAAGACCCCAGATGAAGTCCGGAGGTTATGGCCATTCTCCTTGGATGGCCTTTGATGCCTTGGGGTACTTCTGTTACTTACAAAGGTATTTATAGTGTACCATGCAGAAAAAGAACTTGCAACGTCAAGGTCTGTCGTGGCCTAATTGCCGTTCGCATTGTGAGGCTAGGGCCCTCACAGTCCAAGATATGTCCGCGAAACCCCTGGTCCTATGCATCGATGTACAAATGTAGATCATCCCACTATGCACTGAGTCCTCCCGGAACCCACAGAATGCCCAAGCTTCCAAAGCACAAACTCCAGCCATATCTAAATGCAACCGAGAACAAAAATGCAACATGAATCATTTCTTGATCCCAATAATAGCCAGATTGCGCGGGCTCTGACCATACTCAAACACAGGCTCAACCCAACACTCCTTGACAGAGTCATGTTCGCGCAAGAACTGCCAGCGATCAACAACAATAGCGGCCTCAACAACCTGAGCACTGAACGCCATCAAACTCCACACAATACTGAGATTCTTGCGTGCGGGCAAGTACTCATTTTCATAGCGCTGCAACTCTTCCTCAGACATTGTACAGACGCGCTCCTTGACCAAGTCGCCACGGGTGGGATCACGGCTCAGTTTGACCGTTGCAGCACGCACATACGCGGTGAAAGACTCGAATGCGGACTTGCGCACCGATCCCACAATCAGCGCTATACCCTCCGAGTTGGGGTTGTCTGCGTCGTCTTTGTAGAGATCATCGGGGACGTCGGGTTTAGGGATGATGTCGCGATCTAGAAGAACGCGTTGCAGCAAAGCGCGGTAGAAATGACGTGTGAAGAAATCTTCGCTGTCGGCGTGGCCCCAGTTGTGAGGTGCCTGTAAGGCCATTGAGCGGGCTGTGATGTTGAGCTTGAGGCCTTTTGTGGTCTTTGCGTGGTAGGTTTCATAAAGCTTGGACATTGGGAATCCGTGCGGGTCCCATGACGATCCGGTTTGCTTGAGGCGGGGGTGGGCGGATCGAAGGATGGGGATTTTGTATGTTGCTGGCCCCAATCGTTCTGTCAGGAGGTTGTAGCAGCAGCCAATCATGGCGATTGCCACAACAGAAGGGTTGAGCACTAGTGATCGGAGTCCGTGGTGGACGAGGTTTCCGCATGAGTGTAGAGAGACCACCATCACCCGGGCGTCACTTGGTTTCTTTTCTTCGGGTTGGATGATGACTTCTTCTGTGCTGGTCCGGGTTTCAACTGATGTCTTTGGGTCGACGACGTGCTCGATGATCGGTTCTAGGTAGCCATCTTGAATATTATGTTCTATATAGCTGACTGTGCCCCTGGTATCGACCTTCGGTCGTGCCTTTGGTACATGTTGCAAATGTGGCTTTTTGTACATCGAGTCGAGCACATCATCGGCTTCTAGGGTCATATCGCCTAGCATGTTAGAGATCGTGGTATCTTCATCCTGCCCAGAAGGTTCTTCTGGCACTGAATCGCTCGGTGTCAGTGGTGCTCCCATCTCCAAGCTAGGAACTCCAGGCTTTTCCGAAGGGCCTAGGTCTGGGGCTAGTTCTGGGGTGTCGGTACAGACGCTGCATTGCTTCTTCAATTTGTTTAACTTTGCATTGTGCACTGTTTTTTTCTTTTCTTCCGGAGTTAGTCGAGCAACAACATCCATACGGTTGGCACCGCTGATGTATTGGTGCTTTCGCTCGATAGCAATGATATGTTTATGATAGGGCGAGCTTGCCAGCATGCGCCCTAGGTAGCTTTGTCCCGACCCAAAATCGACAATGTGAGATAATGGTTCCCCGCGATGCTCATTGACCGTCTCTGACAAAGACGCGACATAGTGAGAGAATTCCTCAACCTCGTGCTTCTTCTTTTTGTTCATGCCAACAGCAATATGTCTCGGGAGGGGTTCACTCTTCTCGGATGTGGTGTACTCGCGGCGGAAACTCAGTCGACGGATGTTGCGAATGTATTCGAGAAGGCTTGCGGGCGGGAATGCCCCTCCGTTCCATGTCCTGTCATTCTCAGTGCCTGCGTTTGTTTCGGCGGGTTCGCACAGCGGGCCAATGTCCTCTCGTAGCAGCAGTTTCAAAATGCTGTGGATGTCATGATGATCAAAAAATGATCGCCAGTCTTCTGGCAGTAGTGAAGTGTACAGATCGGGATCGCGCGTCAGGAAATCGAGGATATGCACGCCACCGCAAAGGTTCATGAACATGACCGACTCAGTCGCGAAAGAGAGGAGGGCTTTGACATATTCGTCAGGATCTTTCCACTCGTCGCAGAGTGGAAGAGGATTTCGGACTGTCATGCTAGATCAGATGTCATGAAAAGCACAAAACAAGTCGTCAATTCGTGAAATAAGGGACATTCTATATACTGTGGGGGAAATGTTATCGCGTTTTTTTTTATCGCCCCGCTCGGCGCCTCTCAACCGTTTAGTCATCTTCTGGATTCGCCCGGGGCGCATTTCGGAGCCCTAAGACCATCCCAAAATACCCCAGAGGGGGTTGGTGTATATTTTACGCAGCGCTGTCGATTCTTTCAAAGGTTTCGAGACTTTGAGAGCAATATTTCCTCAACATCAAGTTCTTCGCTATCCTCTTTGCGATCGTCTTTGCTACCTTTGCGGTAGCAGCGCGTAGGCTAATAGTGCAGGTAGGCAAAGATATCGAAGCATTCATATCACCTTAACACCGAAGGAAGAGCGAGTTTTGAAGAACGGTCTTAAGCACCAGCGATCTGAATTGGGATTTGGCGATTCTGCCTGTGCAGCACGCCCACTAAGCAAAGCGGGGTACTGACGAGGAGGTCTATAGCTGCTACACACAAACACAAATACCAAAAACAGAAAACGGCAGAAGCCGTCCTGTGAGAGCTGGAGCATGTACCCCAGCAATGGAGGATACCACGGATACCACGATCATCACCCGCCTTGTCCCGCTTGCTCCCGCCCCCGCAAGGGCCTCCCTCGACGCGCTCAATGGCTCCTCCGATCCCGACCAGATGACTGCGATGCGCTTTAACTGCCAATCCTGTGTACGCAAAAGGATGAAGTGTAACCGCAGGGTGCCGAAGTGCGCCAGTTGCAGCAAAGCGAAGCTCCAGTGCGTCTATCAGCCGCCGCCGCGCAAGAGGAAGCGCAGCCGGGGCGAAGAAACCGTTCATGACCGTCTAGCACGGTACGAGCGCATCTTACACGACCACAATCTCCTCCCGACGGCCGCTTCCTCGACCCCCAGCGCCAGAGACACGGAACCCTCGGTGATTAGCACTCGGCCCCCGACTCCAGTGTTGTCAGATTCACAACCCGGCGCTACCACTGGCAATGTGCTTTCCAGTGAGGGCAGGTCTCGCTATATTGACAATATCCTGCTCCTGAACGCCGGCGAGGGAGACCTATGTGAGTTATCAGGGTCTGAGCCAGGAGACTATGACCATGACGAAACCGGCCCCAACGAAGGCTCCCTGATGGGTCTTCTTGGCGCTCTCGTCGCACATACTATCTCGGGTGGAAGGATGCAAAACCTCACAGACCTACACCCTAGCTACGAGCAAGCGGCCAAGCTCTGGCGTGCCTATTTGCAGAACGTCGAGCCTCTTTGCAAGATTCTTCATGTTCCGACTGTCGCCAAGATGTTCGACTCCGTCTCTAAGCACCCGGCGGCCGCCTCGAAGAATGATGAATGCCTGATGTTAATTAGTTAATTTAGGTCTATATATAGTTTTTAATATATATATAAGTAGAGATTTTTCACTATAGGGCCGAGATGTTGATGTCCAGATATCAATCCGCAGTTATCCAGGCACTGGTCAATGCGTCGTGGCTCAAGACGACCGCGATGTCGATTCTGCAGGCTTACACACTCTTTCTTATCGCCTTGCGCACTCAGATCGATTCACACACTTTTTGGATTTTGACAGGAATTGCGATTCGCCTAGCGCAGCGCATGGGGCTGCACCGTGACGGCGAAAGCCTCGGATTGCCCCCATTTGAAGTCCAGATGCGCCGGCGGCTCTTTTGGCAACTACTACCCCTGGACGGATATGCCGGACGAACATCAGGCACGGGTATATCCATTTCGCCCAACAGTTGGGATACCAAGCAACCGCTAAACATTAACGATGACCAGATCTTCCCTGGCATGGCCCAGCCGCCATGTGAGCAACGAGGTGCCTCAGAACCAGCTATGCCTTTTAAATTTAGCATACTACCTAGTTTCTAACTAGAATAGAACTTCCTAAATATTCAGAGAAATCGAAGCACGTCTTACTAGGCATTTGAGAACCCTAAATACCTAGTCCCCCCCCCCACTTTTCACGAACCAATCAAAACGCCTAAAACCCAATACCTAGTAGGTATTTGATCAGGAATAGTATTAGGATCTCCAAAAAAGTCTGGCGCTAATGATTGATCCTTCGAATTAACGAACAAGGCACTTCATCTGTTCCCGAAACGTTGATGCTATATCATAATATTCAAAAGACTAAGACTCACAGCAGCTCCAACCACAGTCCCCCATCTAGAGGAGAGAGTTTCCGCTCCACTGCAAAAGAAGTTCTCCCGACGAATAACCGGTGGGGTAACAGTCCCATTAAGCTGCTCAGCAAGACCATCGCAATCAAACGCATCGTCTGGGTAGACCCTAATCTTAGAGTAGTTTCTCAGGTTCGGTAAGGCAACTCTGCATGAACGTTAGTTGGATTGATGACTCCGTGCTATAGTGAGGCTGAAGATCTCGTGAAACGATCTGTGTACGCACCTGTCAATATTCCCACGAAGCTCCACTTCATCCGTGTATTCGATCGCCAAGTCAGTTGCGATTGATTCCGTACTCCGTGTCTCTATCTTGAAGTCGCCGGTCACGTTCCGCAACATAGGCAAGGATACACTGACGCGAGTACATTAGTATAATGCCAAACTGATGGGCATGCAGCGTTCTCAATCGTATAGTTGGTGACCACGTACTTATTGACCACGCCAACGAAATCCACGCTGCCGGCCACAAAGGCCAGCTTAGGCAGGTCGACAGAGAGGCCCGGCTCAAACGGCTCGAACCAAATCATGGCGCTACTAAAGTCTGTATTAGGGGCGATCGTTGTGAGTTCCGGCGCCGAAAAACTGTGTGTGCAAAATGTTAGCGGCCATTCAAGCTGATCGGTCGCGGCGGAGAGCATCGAACCTGGAGATGTTTCCTACAATATGAGTGGCTCCAACGCGCTCGAGAACGGGGAAGGAAATGTCCACTACTGTCGTGGTGAGGTTCCGAAGTATTCTCGAGGCACGGTTGTCAATGCTGATGGAGCTGGCATTACGCAGTGCTTCAAAAGTCACACTTTTTCTAGTTAGCCGAAAGCTAGCTGAGTCACATTTGTGAGCACCTAGATACGACACCTAGACAAGTTTCCCGATACCGAGATCCGTTCCACCGCTGTTAAAGACGGAAAGTGATATCTGCCATTTGACGGAGAGCGGATTTTAACCGAATCTTCAACCACAGACAGGCGAGGCAGCGAGGCATTCTTCACACCAGACAATCGAAAGTCGCGCACATATTCGAGATCCGGCAACTGGACGTCGGTAAGGCCACTAGGAAGGTAGTTACCTATGCTCAGAACACCAGTGATGTTTGTGACTCTGGGAAGGTTGAAGGAGCCCGTAAAGTTGTCCTGGACATACACCCAGCCGTCGAGAACGGTGCAATTTCGCGACAGCTCCTCAACCTGTTCTGGACCATCTACTACATAGTAGCGGTAGGGATTAAGCAGGCACACCTGGGCTGAAGCGACAGAGAAAAGTAATAGTACAACGACGACCAGCGCCGGCCAGAGGGGAGTTGAAGTCATCCCAAAAGAATTGTCAGAAATTTCCGCATCGGTTGCGGAGCTGAGGCTTTAAATAGCCCCTTGCTTGTGGAAGTGGTCTCGGCTTGGTTCGGATTAGCACGACGCTGCCTTGACAGCTCGTATTGGCGGGAAATTTCGATCCTGGCCTAGCGTGTCTGGGCATGTTGCCCTGCCATAGGGAATTGTCCCTGGATCCGCGCTAGTCCTAGGCACCAGGCGGTCCAAGGCTCACGGGTCCCCTTTTTAATTTCCATATTGTACCCAAGTGCCCTTGTATGCATGCCTGCTCCACCGCCTAACCACAAGTCCCCACCAGTAGAAAGCATACGGAACCGGAGCCATGACCGCCGCAACGATAGCTATGATAGTGAGCGACCATATCACGCCGATGGTCTTGTACATGGGCATTAACGCCATCACCATGCCTCCGGAAAGCATGGACCGGAGAAAGTTCACGGTCGCCAATGTCGACGCTGACCAGATCCCACAGCAAGTCATTGGATACCGGTAACATGAGATGAACACAGCCGTGAAGCCAAGGCCGAAAAGTGACGATACGCAAATAGATACCTAGTGCGAAATGTCGGGTCGTGCAGTATACGCGATGCAGAACAGAGCGATTGTGATGAAAGGAGCGCCGAACATGGCGTGGTAGAGATGGTTTTCTGGCGGTGGTGTAACGGACTCCATGTCTATAGACTGCAATTCTTCTGCGCGCTCGCCATATTTGTTTTCGTTGTGTCGGGTGGCGCAGTCTCGAGCATGGTCTAGGTCGCGTCTGTAGAGAGTATTGGCATACGGAATCTGAAACACGGCGCAGCAATTGCCGAATAGCATTGATAGGAAGCATAATCCAACTTGAGCAGGGTCAAGTCTATATGCGTGGCCAAAGATGAAGGTATACCCGTTCAAGGAAGTGAAGAGATGTTGGATGCCTAGGTGCCCGAGGTATCATATGTAGATAGAACCCATATAGTTTGCTCTCTCTTTCTCCTCTTCGTCCACCTAAATATACCTATTACTTTCTCTATTAATTTCACACTATATCTATATTCTATAAGGTTATAAGCCTCTCTTTCTACTAGTTAGACTACTAGCAACTCGTTTTTCTAAAGCTTTTACCCGGACCACCTCGTTGTTCCGCGCTTTAAGTCTTTTGTAGATGCGGTCAACAAGTTTGAGATTGAAGAATAAACCGGTGAAGGATCCAATGGCAATCGAGAGATGATCGAGACCGCCGATTCCGGAACTCTCGTGGTAGACCTTGGTCCAGATCTCGGGGAAGGTTGCAAGCATCAGATACGTGATTCCGAAGAGGTAGGCCATGTAGATGGCCATGCAGAAGATGATGGGCTGCGTTGTGAACATGCGCACCGGCCGCTCAAAAGCATGAAGAAGCTTGTAACCCAGTGTCTCAACCTTCTCTGCGGTATGGAGATTCTCGTTTCCTGTTTCCATGGCAAGACGGCCCCGTCGCTTCCGTAGAAGCGTGTCTGGGTGGCACTCCCGTAACCAAAAGAATCCAACCACCTGCACTGCGACGGCAGCGGCGGAAGTGGCCCAGAATACCCAGCGCCGGGTTGAATACTCAGCGATAAACCCGCCAGTAATCGGACTAATCACGGGTCCCAGAAGTGGTCCAAGAGTATAGACGCCCATGGCCTTGCCACGTTCTTCTGCCGTCCACATATCGCTACCAGTCCGGTTAGCCTGTGCGTTTCGAGTGTTGTTCTAGACCTTCTCTTACCTGATGGCTCCGCCCCCAATAGCCAGAGGTGCACTGCCACCTATACCGGCTAGAAAACGAAAAGCAAAAAGCTGAGCCTTGGTCGTGGCGAATCCACATCCCATATTCCAGGCCAGATACCACGCGTTGCTGACTTGAAGTAATCGTACCCGGCCGTAGAGCTCCGACGCCGGACAGAAGAAGACGGGGCCAATGGCGTAGGCGAGAATAAATATACTCAAGGACAGGTATATCTCAATTTCCGTGTGCATCCCCAGGGACTTGGCGAGATCGTCCATGGCGGGGGCAATCATTGACGACGATACGGGCGAGATGAAGACAAAGAGAGAGACGGTCCAGGTGTTCTTCCATCTCAGACCTTTAGGCCAGTTTTTGGGATTTTCTGGGTCCTTTGGCCCATCCCAAGTGACGAGATTGGGGTCTCTATCAACGTCGGCGTCGAGGGGCGGCTCTGGGAAGCTGTTCCCTGTAGGGCCCGCTTCGAGGTCTCCCGCTTCCTTCTCAGGAAAAGGCGACCCCTTGGAAGAAGTTGAATGTTTGCTGCTGATCTTGCTCATCTTGCTCATCTTTGTATCGAAGCGCTCCTTCAACTAGTTGAGTACAAATCAGCGTGGTCTGGGACATTCTTGAAGCATACTTATACTTCCCATCCATAGTGCCGGCCAACCAATGGCAAGGCCTGATTCTGCTTCGGGCCCGGAGTGCCTGCCATGGACCGATGCGTTGTCCAATAGGAGACGGTCCTGCATCGGGCCCGGGTCTGACCCAGCAGTGCGTTTCACCACGGAGACGGGACCGATTATCTTCCTTGAAGATTGTTATGAACGCTATGTTGGCCTAATACAATTGAATCAAGCCTGTTACAGTCTATGGATTGAGGATCAGGTCGTCAGAGTGAGAGCTCAAAAGTAATCTTTCTTGTAATACATTGGCTATAGCCCTAACACAGCTTACAGACGAGCAGACACAATGCCGCCACTTCCACGCCATGTCCTACAAAGTCCTCGCTCTGACTTTCCAAATACAGGATCATGACTCGGCTTCGGAACTGCCCATACTCTCTCAAAGTCTCCCCCACTTTTGATGAAATCCCAATCACCACCGTTATAAGCTCCCATCATGGTGTATCCAGATAGCTGAATATCCGCCAACGCTTTCTTCTGATCTTCAGCCTCGATTCCATGTCCTCTCCCTGGTGTCAAGAGCTTGAAATCTGCTTCGGGTTTCGTGTCATATGTCTTATGTGCCACGCCGGCAGGGATGATAAAAACGTCGCCAGCTTCCGCTTCCAGTTCAACCCCGCCCTCCTCCCAAGAGGAGCCCCGCGTGTTTTGAAATAGATCGTCGGATGTGTCGGCGACGCCGAATCGGATCTTTAGCGGTGCCAGAGAGAACGGCCATACACTCGTGGGCCTTGGAGTGGTAGTGCGATAGTTGTGTCTCACTGTATCGGAATATCCAATTCACTTTCCACCTATTCTGGGTGAACATATCCCGGACTTCGGCTGGATCGCAATGGGAGCTGCTTGGTTTCCGAGCCAGGACATTCTTGTAGTGTAGTAATGGTTTCGGCGAGTTTGGGATGAGATCTGTTGGGAACAGGTGGTACTGTCGAATTTCAACCATGTTGGGTGTTTTGGTTGTTGAATTAGAGTGAAGAGGTATGAATGATAAGATCACACAGACCGTCCACTTTAATATATACAACTTTGCGGGGAAGATCGGCAAAAGATCCGAGTTGGAGGGATCGGATAGGGTTCCCGCAATCAACCACCGGAATAGGCATACCGTTCCTACACCCTATCTATACCTACAAGCATACCAAGGTACTATATTAATTCCGACTTACTTCCATGTCTTTCACAAATATCTGGTAAAATGACACAAAGATCTACGACGTTGGGGTAAAGGAAATCCTTTTCAGATTTCTGTCACATTCCTCTCACATTTCTCTAACTTTCACCTTATCATGACACCCTGGAATCCAAGACGTGTCGAACTCCTGTCTCGCTCGCCTTTCCGGTCTCGTCCATATCTCCGACATCCTAAAACCCCTGTCAGTCTTCACTCGGAAACGCTAACTCTTCCTACCTTGAAAGCTGCCCTAGAAAGGGCAGTTAAGGCTAGAGGAAAGATACACACCCGCAGCTTTTATCACTTTGCGGGACGATAATATTACCTTTCCCGAAGATGACGCTAAAGCCTTTTCGGATATGAACTCATTCACATCTCAATCATACATACTATGTATATCACACACGATGGTGTTCTAGCCTGAACGAGAGCTGCATATTCCTACAAAGGTTCCTGGGCCTACACCCCTTTCCTCAACCTACAACCAAGTGGTAGCCTACTGTGACAAATGAGCTGTGGCGGAAGGATCTGGAAGCCATAAGGTGGGAAATGATCAGCGGCAAAAGGACAGGCCCGTTCTGGATGACTGTGTGTATGCTGGGTACCAAGTCACTGATGCCACTAGTTCTCCCTCAACTTTCCTAACTACCTTTCCTTGGCCATCACCCATTTCTCTCCCAGACAATCTCTCTCGTGGGATGCTTTCATCCCAAGTTTCACCTGGCCTATTGCCAAGGGTCAGGACTTAATGAAAGGTCAATTCCTCGAATTCCTCCTTGTCCTCCTCCCAATCCTCCTCCCAATCCTCCTGGGAGGGGATTCAATGCCACCTACGCTTACTCCTCGCCGAAGAGGTGACAAGGCCGTTTAGTGGGCTGAGGGAGTCCTCGTTCCTTCTCCAGACCACCGGACGCGTCGTGGAGGGCCAACTTCGATCCAATCATTGCAGGGCTGGCCGCAGGCCTTTCAAGTTTTGCATCGTCCCTTTATCTTTCTATTTTGCCGAGCATGGTACAAAATTGGCTCCAAAATGACTACCAAAGCCGCATAAGCGGCAGACTATTTTGTACCTCCATAAGTAATAGAAGAATCCTAAGACACCTAAGGCCTAGGTGTCGCAGGTTGTTTCAGAATTCTACTTCTTTGCACTCTTTTTCCTGCTAGGTCTAAGGTAGAATATAGGAACGGATCCAACATCAAGAGCGGATGCTATGTCGTGGAGACGGCGGTGATTGCCGAGGATCGACACCTGTAAAGCGTGGGGGCCCCTCATATTTCAACATGCATATTGCGATTGAAATCCGCGTCTAGCAAGCACAATCTGCTCTATTTCTCGCCTATACGCACCTGAACTATGCGCATGCCTACGTATCAACAGGGTGAGCAGTACCTGCTAGGTCTGATATAGCTCAACCGAGAACTTCCTCGTAGAATACCTCGAGTGATTTGCCTTTGGGGAATTCGGGAACAATTCCCAGAAATTCAGGCACCCAAGGTAGTCTCCATATTCCGGGGTATTCGCCACAGATACACCAAGAGATTCGGTACTGGCCCATGTTGAAGTTGGCCGTATCTATGATGTTGCTCGGGTCGGAAAGGGACAAGGAGCTTGCCTCGAGTCTTTTTCGACACTGCGCGATGATATCGTGCAGTTGTTCCTCCGACGCCTAGACGATGCTTGTTAGTGTGTGATCTCCATGTGTACTTCTTCATCGGGTAGATCTTACATAGGATTTGGGGGGTTCTTCTCCAGTAACTAACTCTTGCCATAACGTCCCAGATTTCGTTCATGCTCAAAACCTCGGTATATGCTAGCACCCGTCCGTTGATATTTCGTGGATCCGCTATAATCTGGGAAACGTACTTGCTAATACCCGACATATCGGTTAAATCAAATTCCACGTTGACGTCGCCCATAATGCGATGGTCAATGTATGGCGAGTGCGTATGATCGGTCCGACCGGATGGGACTTGGGACTTTGGGAACCCAGACCTAATACCAACAGGCCACGTCAATGATAGTGCATGGTAGGCGGTTACGTTGGATCTCTCCGAGAATTTCGAGTTTCTAATATTAATTAGTTTATTATTCCTTTTCATTATCCAGTTAGAACGTCTTCCAGCGAGGTTTCGCAACCGACCTTGTCTTTAATATCGATAACCCCTCTTAGGGCTGGTCCCACCTATTCGGATGGGCCAAAACGCTTCACGTTGGCTATCTTAGCAGCCTTGACCCATAGAATTCGGTGGAGATGTTCCCAGGCAATACAGGAGACTAGGACATCAGCTTCCTTTAGTACCTCCACAAGTTCTAAAAAAGCGTTCAAATCATAGCCGACAATTTGAACATTTTGTCCTTCAGTTAGCGATTAGCGGGACTGTCGATAGAAGCTTCTCTGTGAATGACATGACCGTATATGTAATCGGTCAGTCCGTCTATCGCGGGCGGCTTAGTTGACTACGAAATCTGCCAATGAAGAGAGTAGACCTTCAACCACATTCCAACCTACTATACCAGTCGCACCGATCACACCGACCGTGATTGCCATTGTTCGTCTCGGAAGATCTCAAGGTCTATAGTCTATCGTGAACCTGATCAAAAGAGGGAAGTTCGCTATTTCACTTGCAAAAATAGGTTGGTACACTCAAAGTACGGAAATAAATAGCATCGTGAAAAACGCTGAGCTGCGTGAAGCTAGTTGCAACCTCCGGTTGGATGACTTTATTCCGTCTGACCGCGCGTCTCACTCTCTTCTGGTGACTGACTTGCCAGACTGTGGCACCGCGCTGCTGGCCCCGTTCGATCCATCCATAGAGGTTGTGTGTCGGGACCCAATACTGGCCACCCAGCATATTCGATTACACGGGTTTGCAGATTTTTCCCTTTAGAACTTTAGTATTCGTTAAGCACTCCTTGGAACATGGCCGGTCTATTAAGATTGGGAATACGTAGTTGGTTACCATCAAAAGCATCTTTTTCCAGTCGTAGGAATTACTGAGGTTGTATCACACTTGGGCAAAATGTAAGTGGTGGAAGGCGGTGCGCAAGGCGGTGGCAACTGATAAGTTTCGCCCCGTTTGTTGATTGTGGCAAAATTACACCGCCCTCAGGATATAAGTAAGTCCTCCAGCCCCCAGAACTTCCTCTTCTTTTCTTTCTTCTCCAGCTCTCTTTGCCTATTGGCTTAGATCAAGTGTAGTATCTGTTCTTTTCAGTTTAATCTCTGAAAGTTTCCGTCCAGGAAACACTTTGATTATTCCTATTTTTGGTCCCCGCGACTTGGCCCCTGTGCTTGCGCATGCCTTGCTGCACAGTGTCATTGGGCTTACACTACCCCCGATCGACGCGAACTCCTTTTCATCAACTGTCCGGCTTGTCCGGGCGCTTGGAGAAGATGGGTGTTCAAAATCTACGTCCCTGTAGTGATTTGCTTCGTTGTCGACTGACATGCCAATGTGAAATTCCCCTTTGTTTACCCTTTACGAAATGGAAAGCGGTGAAAGGAACATAAACAGTGAAATCTATCCTGTTCTATGCTCCCCCCGTGCCCGATTGTATTATTTTCAGGATGTCTCACCCAAGCAAACCGCAGTTGCTCATCCGTACCTCATAAGATTGGAAGCATGATTTGCTAGCCGGCTAAGGATGCCCAAGCCTATGAGAGAAAGCACACATAGCTGTCTTCATGTAAGTATCGGTTGTAGCCCTGGAGTAGTCGAAACCTCGAAGAGCCCTGAAGCTAGAACTCGACTGACGCTTGGCGCGTTAGACCGTCGGAAGGTATGCTGTTGGTTTTCTTCGGATCATGCGTCCAGTGTGTCCGACGAAAGATCGCCTGCATTCCACAGGGTGACGTCCAACATGCTACTGTCCCGAATCTTCCTTGCCAATCGGAAGCAACAAGTGTTGGTGATACCGGCCTTGTCCCCTTTTTCCAGGCCTTGATACGTATCAACTACGACACCGCGTCGAGGTCTCATTTGGAGCTAATCTTCCGCCCTCGCTGCAAAGGAGTTATCAGAGCCTCTTTCGGACATCGAGACAGCGCACAGCAACTACGCGCCGGTTATGAGATTACTCAACCATCGATCATTACGAATTGCGACAGATCCGGCTTTCGCAGAGTGATAGCTGATCGAGAGTACATTGCAGATCAGTCGACGCACGAAGCCGCGGCTCAGTCAAGCCAGTCAACGAGACACCGACCCCGGAGGCTCTTCACCTTCTCAGACCCAGAGTCAAGTCGAGTCTCCGCGGTCCAAAAAGCAGCTCCTCGCACTCTCTGAAATGTGTGCAGCTCTGCCCTCTGACTCTGACATCGCAGATATTCTCACGACACGAAACCAGTGGTGGGTGACATAGCGCCAATCGTCACCTGGGGGAAATTGGAAGGGAGCACACTCACACAATTCGCTACGCGCGCCATTTGCGCGGAGAATGCGTCTTTACTTGGCAACTTGCTCCTATGCTTTGCCTCGAGTACAGGTGATTACGGCCGATACATTGGTCCAGTGGAACGTTGGATGCTCTGACAACTCCTGTATGATATGGAACCCAGCGCCGCGGTCATGGACAACAGCATGAAATTAACTAACTTTACTGCACTGGCCGCCGCTGTAATTTTATTCTTGAGCCTTCTTGCCGGTGCCCCATCCAACCACTGGATTCATAGCAGATCCGATGAGCCCTTAAACTGGAGTCCGGCACAATGCTCGTCAGCCGAACTGTCGCAGTATTCGAAGAAAAATGCTCGGAAGGGAAACCTCAGTCTATGTGCGGACAGTGTCATACTGCGTTAGTAGAATTGATCTCTTGCAGCCAGATACTGAGCAGAGACGAAAGTCGAAAGATCACAGTTCCATATTTCCATATTTCGGCTTGGTAGAGATCAACCGCGCCGAGCATGTTCCTGTACACTCCCTGGCGATATATGACGACGCATCTGTGCGAACAACTTCCGTGGTCAACCCCACTCCAGCTAGTCTCGTTCTCGACGAGCCGCATGACGACGTCTTCCCTTCATGGACCGTAGAGGACGATATATTCTTTGCGTACCATGGCCCCTGGGAGAGTCATCTGCAGGAATCATCTTGGCTCAGTCAATCTGTGGAAGATGACCTAGATCCTCGCGATGTTGTTTTGGGCCAGTATCTCGACCGGGTTTTCCGATTTGAAGTCAGAGATGTCATTTTGGACCCCCATGTGATTAGCCTAAACACGCTAAATAGTTCGTTCAGGGAGAAGACTGCTTGGTCAAGCTACACCATACTACTTGTTCTGCGGCATCAAAATGGCCAAACATAAATTGCCTCTGGGCACGATCGCATCCTGACACTTCTGTTGCAGGATAATTCTATCATTGGACAGCCTGTCGCCTCGATTTCAAGAACGTGTCAGTAGACGTCAGTAGAGGCTTGGGGGAGCACCAGTTTCTCCCATGTGCTTCATCACATTGTTTATATGAGTTGTACCTGCTCCTTTTAGGTATATTTACATTTCAAAACTTGATGCGGGCTATTCCTAGCATTTCCCGCCCGTTTATCAATAAAAGCCGACCCCAACATCGGAGCTTGATAAACATGCATCTACTTAGGTATTTATCCCCAGCCTTGATCGAGCTTCTGGGGCATTGTGGTTAAATTATAGGGGTCTTATATAGAATGACAATGTATAGATACTATTATCTTCTCTTCACCAATACCTCCGGTCTTCCAGGGTGGTGCTGTCGTCTAGGTCATCAAAACACATCACACATAACGTATGTATCAAGCAAAGGCAGTCCACTGCGTACCACAAGCTGCCGCGACTTCTCGTGCCGGTCTACCAATCATTCCCTTCCAGAACGCAGAAGTACCAGAAGGAACGAGCTCTTCAATCTCCAAAGACAGCAAAGCATCAAAAGTCCAATCCTGACACCGTCCAATTGAATCCCTAGGAGCAGGCTCCTTCTCAATAACCCTGATCGCATCGTGTCGTTGTTGAGACGTCAGATCGGCAATCTTGCACATGCCCACAGCCGCCTTGTCGATGATCTTCGTGGCGTACCGAGGCGCAAATCCGTACCATAACCTGTCTGAATCAATGATCTCGACTTGGAGCAGATCGCCGAATTCCAAGTTCCCGGGTTTGTTGATCATAAAGCCCCAGTGCGATCGATGTGTGGGGCTATCGCCGGGTCCGAAGACTTCTATTGAGAGGTTGTAGGCCATCTTTGTTCTATGCGGTCAGTCTTGATTTCCATATTAAGGATTATGGGTACGTACCTTTTTGGTACCTTTTTGTGTGTATGCAGAACTTCCCCAGGAGTTAATTTCGGAGATGTGGTCTCATAGCTTCTAGGCAATGAGCCTATACTAAAGAGTATTAAGATCAGATGACTTGGATGTGATCGAAATTGGCAAATGCGAGAAGCCGACCAATTGTGCGTTGTCGATTGGCGCCGTAACCCCTCTTTGATACAGCATGCCACTAGTTGGACTACAACATATCCTCCAGAATGTTGGCAGATATCACTAAAAATTGATACGTCTATTCCTACAATCGAGGCCATCGAGTACTCATTTTCCAGGTGTCAGGGCATCCCAACTGCGTCTTCCAGCTCACCTCCACCCATGTCTCACCCAGATATCCAATACAACAAACGCAAATCGTTAACTAACATTCAATTTTTATATACAAGTATTGTTATATGTATGTTCAACTAATCTCCACACTCCCCTCAGGAACACCCTGCCTACTCCGCAGCCTGCGCGCAAAGAACTGCATAACAGGCAACATCTCCTCCCGACTCGACGGCATCCCATCCCCTCTCCTAGCATACCGGCTCACCTCAACAAACTCAAAAACCTGCTTCGTCCTACGCACCGCCTCATCCGAAACCGCCACCGAATCCCTCCCAGCAACCAGCAGCACCGGCGTACGATTCTTATCCCCGACCCTAGACCCCGACAAAGGATACGGTGCCCCGATAGAAATAACCCCAGAGAGAGCACCAATCCCCCCATTACCGACATTACCATTTTCCTTCAGCCCGATCTCCCGCGCAATAGCCAGCGCAGCCATCCCGCCCTGCCCGAAGCCTAGCACCATAATCTCACGCAGCGCGTACCCGCATTTCTGCACGAGCGCGCCGCGCACGACGTCCGACACGATGGTTTTCGTGCTGCGCGTTAGGCCGGCGTCCATGTCTAGTGCGCCGGTCGCGGAGTCGAAGGAGACATCGTCGCCCCAGTGGAAGCCGCCCAGGTCGAAGGGGAGTGGGGCTGTGCCTTGGACGGTGACGATAGTGGTTTCTGGGAGGCGGATTGCTTCGGCGAATTTTGTGAATGAGGTGGCTGTGTCGCCGAGGCCGTGGAGTAGGAGGAGGATGTT
>PKQL01000552.1:0-19466 GCA_002916455.1 Penicillium sp. CF05 | reverse complement strand
AAATGATAGAAGATTTAACAGTTAAAATGATATTAAAATAATATGATTTTGACGATATCTTAAAGTTTCTTTTATAAAACTATAGTTCTGCCTTTAAAGATACGTAAGTTAAATAGTATACTCGATATATATATCTATAACTTTATATKCTGTTTTATTAATAACCCTTATTAACCACTTCTAACGTCAAATTTATTTGTATTTACTTAGAGGTTATAGGTAACGATAACTACTATTTACTTTTATATAAGTATTTATTCATAAATCCTTATATTCATAGAGTATTCAATGATATGGCTTTAGGCTAACGGAACAAGTGTAAAAAACAGAGATAAATCATCCATTTTATTCAGCCAAAAGGGGTAAGGTGTCAGAAATTTATATATCTGCGGGTTGATAAGGGTAACCCTACACCGAACCTGTCGACCCTCAGGTTCGGGTCAGGTGCGAAGGTCCGCACCTGAACCTCCTGAGGTGCAGGTGCAGGTGCGGTACCTCCGCACCTGTGGGCGGTGTAATGCCAGGTCTAGTTTACCTTTCTCACCTTCTTTTAAGCCTCCCAGCAGACTCGACACGCTGTTGAGCGCATCCTCGACTTGTCTTCTTAACTCCCCCCGCAGCTCTCGTAGCCTTGGGCATTGCATCAAGACGTGGGCGACTGTTTCCTACGCGCCACATTCGCAGCGATCATCATCGCTGTAGCCAATCTTCTTGCGGTAGCTGGATAGCCAATTGTGGCCCGTGCGTAGCTATGTCAGCAGATACGCGCGGTTCCGCGGTAGATTCCCGTATAGTTTCCTGGTGTAGCGCGCCGGAAGGGTATCGTCAATCTTCCGTAGGTGCAAGCCTTTGGTGCTCGACTTCCATTCTTGCCTCCATTAAGCATAGATTCCACCGTGGATTAAGGCGTTCTCCCTCGACAGCAGTGGTCGGAAGGTGTGGGTTTTGCCCGGTTGCGCGGCATCCTTGGCGAGTCGGTCTGCTATATCGTTGCCGGCGTTTTCACAGTGTCCTGGCATCCACTGGAGGCGGAGCGTTATGTGTTTTGCCTGAACCTCGGAGGCTTCTTGGAGAATTGCATGGACGATTCGTTGGCCCGACTTGTTTTTCACATTTTGAATTGTCTGCAAAGCTGATCTGCTGTCGCAGAGAATTGTTGCGGCTGTGTGTATATTGTTTCCGGGGCTTGAACGTTGGTGAGCCAGCTTGTATATGCTGGACAATGGCCTGTTAATCGATCAACGGTATATTGAAAAAGTGGAAAAGTGTGGGACCAAAAAGAAACGGTGCTTACGATGCCAAGGATTCGGCCATCTAGCGTGGTCGTGCAAAGAGACGCCTCGATGCGGGTACTGTGGCGGCCAGCATGAACGACAAAGGTGTCCTCCGCGCATCAGAGCGCGCTGCCAGGAATGCAGTGGGGAATATCCGACTGGAAGAGAACAACCTCCGAATTTTACAACGAAACACCATGAAATCGAGGGCGGGCATGGAAGCTCTCATTAACAACCTTCAGAGCTGTCGTCTGGTTCTATCTATTGAGCAGTGTCAGACAAAATACAGGATCCCTGACTTCAAGTCTCTAATCCAGAGAGTCAGATCAGACCCTGTTTAGGGAAATTCCATTCTCGTCGTCGATTTTGGTGAAACGCGCCTGATCATCAAACACATCTCCCGCGTACACAAAATGGAAAAGGATCTGGACTGCCGCCATAGGGAGTGCGTCAAAGAGGTATACAAGCAATTCGTTTGATTCTATCTCCCCGTTATGCCCCTGGGAAAATTCTACAACGCGGAAAATGCAACGGCCAAGAATGACTGTTGAGACCACCAGCAGGATGTAGAAAAGGACCTGCCAGCTGTGCTTGCCACTGTGTATGGGGTTGCCAGCTCCTGGGGCTCGCATACGCTTGACGAAGATAATCGAGACGATGAGGAAAAGACCGAAGAATAAAATCTGGATGAAGAGACCAACAAGGGCAATCTTCTGGCCCAAGTTGGCGAGGTCCTCGATGGCCATCATGCCACCGCCAGATGCCTGAAGCAGGAAGGCGAACAAGTCACCAACGACAAATATCTTAGTGATTTGTTGAGGTCGAATAAGGGATGCTTGCGGGGATTGCACGAAGAGGACGATTCGGCCATAGATCATGTATACGGTAGCTGCGTACAGGGATGGCGGCAAGATAATGAACAATGACTGCATAATATATAGCATCATCTCATTAGGGCGTTTAGATGAGAGGATTCGAAATATATATCCCGCGGTCATCACTATGGAACACCTGTTAGCATGAGGAGCCAACGAAGGAGATTGGCCAAACAGGCGTCATGAGGGAGTCAAAATGGACCTACTCCAAGCACCGATAACGAGACAGCTGTAGAACCAAGTCTTCTTCTTGGTCATGACAAACGTATGAAGGCCTGCGCTGAGGCCGAAAATACCGGCAGCAATAAGTGCCTTGATGATACTGGGCCGGTACGGGTACATGCTGTGGCTATCTTCGCCTCCCATTGTGAACGAGTACGGTTCCGTCTCTAGCAGGTCGGGATTTGGGTGGTTCAAGAGATTTGGACCTCTGTAATCCTTGATTATGAGACCAGCAATGGTGTAGTAAGTAGGTTGTGGAAGAGGGACAAGATGTTCAGAGACCGGATCTCGGTATAAGCTTGGAAAAGGGAACAAAAATGAGCGTCTACCAAATTGAAAGATTTTTCAGATGTCGTTGTGTAGTGAGTGAGAGCTTGATGGCAAGGAAAGCAAAGACAATTTGGCGGCTATAAGTAATATAGATAGATCTAAATACGCAATAGCCGGACGAAACCAGAGGGGACCTGCGTCCAGATTCATAGTGCTTCTTGGCTTCGCATTCCGCTCTCGCATCAAAGTCGCTTCGGGCTATTTTTAGCATGATATGAGATTATACGAGGACTTGGCGGCTGACGACTTCATGGGCAAAATACATGTGTGAATTGGGAACAGATAGTATGTAGATAGATAGAGAATCGTTATGGAGATGAAGGTCTATCCATGAAAAACATCCGGCTCCTTAGTAGGCTACGTGAGTGCAGTTAGTTTAGCCTCATCCTGCCCTTCTTCTCATGTGAATATCGCAAAGCATAGAACTCTTATGTAGTGAAAACGAAACGCGGTGACAATTGCCGAAATACCATCCATCCATTCATCCTTAAGAGGAACCAGGGGTATACCCTACACAACCCACAGAGCGCCGTCCGAGTGCGAATTGAGACCTGTCGCGAGTATAGCACACACCTAGCAAGGTCGCAAGCCTGGCCCATTAAAATGCTTAGGGCGTGAAGTCCGAAGTACGAGGTGGGGTATAGTGTGGATTACCGCTGGGTATGCGCAGCCCGTGCCGGGATTCAGTGCCTGCCTTGCAATTAGCCCAGGTATACTCGTACGTCGCTCGTATTTCGCTCGCACTCCGTCCGATTGCCTCGGGTTCTGTTATCACTAAAATCCTCCCCACTCGTAGCGCCATTTAAAATTAGTCTCGCTAGTTATACCGGTTCGTGCGGTCGAATTCGCTCCCTTGTGGTACTATTTCTATCGGAATTTTTACTGGCATCGCCACAAAGCCAATCAAAGGTGCAAAGTCGGAGAGCACAATTGGGCTCCTGAAAGGAATGGGTAAGGGCTCTGTTGGCCGTGTTACCAAATCGTGATAAGTATTTCACCTATCACATGGTCATGCTGCACAGATCGCTTACTCAGTGTGCCACAGCCATGTTTGGTCTTTTGACATATTCTGCATGGAGTGCCTAAAAAAGTGTGAAATCTTTGAAACGGAACGAAATTGAAGGCGTGGAGACAGAGAGACCGTCCCGCTTGGAATTGGCAGCTAATTCTGTGCATCCCTCAGATATTTCAAACTCAAGCCAAGGCCTTCAGAAACATAGAATTGGTATAATAGCTACTTTTTTTTTTAACATTAGTGTTGGATCATAATATCCCTGGTGTTTCAGAAGGACATTCTTGGACTCCCCCGAGAAAGCTAGTCAAGAAGACAGCCTGTTGCCCTCCTGCATAGGCTAGATGGAGTGGGGAATAAGTAATCCCAATCCCCATCAGAGCTCGAGAGGACATCTATGACTATATCAATGAATAATACTTTCTGTTTCGAAGAAAACTCGAACTCTGTTCACTTAGTTGTGTACACAGCACCTCGTGTGTGAGACCAACGGTTAGTATGAAAAATTTTCAATATGGATTTCGATTCATCACGTTATTTGGTGAGTTTAGAATGATCATCAATTCCGATGGGGTTCTTCTTGAACTATGGGCAAGCAAAAGGCAAGCAAAGACAAGTTTAATTTCGAGTTGCTTATAGTACACTTCAATGGACTGAGAGCTGGTAATGCCAGTAACAAAAAAGTTCACTTAGTTATGAATACCGGGGGCGAGGTGAAGGATCTATGAAATATTCAGAAACAGAATCCGGCCCGGTACCAACTGCACCGAATTGAATGAGGTACTACTCCCCAATGCCATTCCCTTGTTGGTAAGTATCCAACGGCTCTCCATAGGTTTTTCAAAAATGAGAAAAAGTACTGCAATCTGCTTATTCCTTCATATGCGAATAGTACGAGGCCCCTCGTGAGCTAGCTCTGTCAAAGCAACGGCGGGCCTCTTGTCAGTATCCCGTACCACGAGATCCCCAATGTACCAAATAAAGAATACGAGCATGACAGTTGCCATCAAAAGGGCATCAAAGACGTAGATGAAGATTTCGTGAGAGATGAGGTATCCATCCCTGCCCTGAACATACTCAATGACTCGAAAGACGCTTCGGACAAGAATGATAATGCTTGTGATATAAAGGACGTAAAGGTGGCGCCTCCACTGTATGATGTCCTGACTTGCAGTCAAGTTGGATGCACAGGCGAGTCTGCGGTGGCAGACCAACGATGTGATCATAAAGAAACTGAAAAATACAATCTGCACGAACAGACCGACGATAATGATCTTGTCGCCTATTTCGTATAGATCGAGCGATCCGGCAGACTGGATGCCACCCCCGCCGGCTTGCAAAGTGAAGGAGACAATATCACCGATGACGAACATCTTGGTCATCCACTTGTATGGGACGAAGGAGAGGTGCTCGGCCCGAAGAGAACGGAGGAGCCGACCAAGTACCATGTAGATGGAAGCAGCGTAGAGAGCTGGGGCGATAAGGATAAGGATTTCTTGAATGATGAAGCCACCAAGAGCATCTTGATCAAAATGTGACCATAACCTCCCGCCATAGCCTATCGTTTGAACTAAAAGACAGACCATGTCAGCGCACCGTCAAGATAGGCGCAAATGCAGATTCGTACAGAGACCGCCAATAGTGAAGGCCGCAAAGTAAAAAGCGCGGTATTCATGCACGCGCCACGTATGGAGGGCAGTAAGAGTCGCGAAGACGGCCACGCTAATGGCGGCGGCAGCCAAAGAGGGCTTGTAGCTGTAGGGTTTGAATTCCACGGCACCTGTTTTGGGATCCACAGCGATTGCTCGACGGTCCATGCTGCACTAGGGAAGCTGAGGCCGGAGGGGGGTATGCGGTTTGGTCAAGAGCTGACTGCGAAGTATTGGCCAAAGTCGGCTTTCTGAAGATGACTATCAGAAGACGTGACCAAGCAGAACTCGACAAACAAACAAAGAAGTACGAGAAATCCCCCTAGATCACTGAGGCTTCTCAGCCTTTTAAAGGTTACTATATTGGACGTTTGTTGTCAGGGGCGGTTAGGGCCCACATCACCAATCTATGTATCGGGTAAAACGCTAGTCCAAGAGTTCGTGACCAGTTGGCGTAGCTCGGATCTCGTATAAGTTACGAGACAGTCGTATGTTTGGCGAGAAAGGGCTTTCGGAAAATTTCCAGCGTCTCCTGTGGAGTGACATTGAGCCAAGCCGGACGCGCCCATTCCCATCACTCTGGAGTGTACGCGTACCCAGCCCAGCTCATACTGTGCTAGGATGAGGCTTTAGCCAGACCCACTGGCCATGCTGCCTTGATGTCAACAAAAGCGCTGTGAAGGGGATGCAGAGGGTCTAGGCGCATTGAGGGATCTAGGGGTAGAACCGGTAGTTTCGTCGGGGAAGCGCGCACAGCATGGTGCCTTAGCAGTCATGATAGCTCTGTAGCGTACTAAGCGATTTCGATGCACTTTTGGCTTTGGGCTTCAGGAAATGTCACGCGATGTCTGTCAATAGTATGCTAAATCTATGTTCAGCAGTCCATGTTTATTCGCAGCTTACAGCCTGTCTTGAAGAAGACGGCCCGTCTTGCCTTGCACTTTAAGTCAACTACAGCGTCCACCGCCTATCTTAATTCCGTACTCCAAATAAGTCGCTCATTCTTTCCTTGAGAGCGCTCGTATCCGACGATGGTCCAGTTATTGAGGTAGATGCTGCCCTTCAGAGGGCTTTAATTGAGTGTCGCGTGATGCAACTGAGCTGAAAAAGCAGGATGGAACAAGGGGCTCCTCATGCATCCATAAAACCGCAAGCAAATCCCACTGCCCCATCTCGCGTAGGAACGCCATCCGACGATTTATTTATTTATTTATTTATTTTGTTAAAAAATAGTCCTCGTATCTATAAAGTTCTTCGCATACACCACGTATCTTGGTGTTGAGCGAAGTTTAAAGCAGTTGAGCATCGTACCTGGACGAATGCGACCCAATCAAGGATCAATAGAAGCTACATGGATCAACCATATACCCCACCTAATAGCTACGTTTTTGATTGGATCAACTGCCCCCACAGCCCCTCTGTTTGGGGATTCGGGTTCGGATAAACTTACGCGCTGAGTCTCGGGTTGAAAGGTGGATACAGACCACTTTCTGTTAGCTCATCGTCGTCATGCCTCAGCGCAGAAAACATGCCAAATCCCGCACTGGATGTACGGAATGCAAACGTCGCAAAGTGAAGGTACGTAAGGCTCGTTTAGTTGCGATACGACAAGCCAAATCCTAAAACCAGCTTATATGGACGCAGTGTGACGAATCGCTTCCTGTCTGCTTTAACTGCACACGCCGTGGAGCTAACTGCCGCTTCGAATCTGCTCCTCAGACGAATAATAAGGGCTTGGCCCGCATACCTGCAGATCTGCCGTCAACTTTCCAGGCTGCGGACTCATACTTTATCAATAATAATGTCGCCGCTGCATCATGGAGATATACTGCCCCTAACCTGAGCCACCTCTCTGGATCTGGAAGGGGGACCCCGTCTCTGCCGAACGCTATCCCATGGGATCGTGAAGTCGAATTGATGCACCACTGGTGTACTGTAACGGTTGACACCTTAGCTGTCGGCCCCGAACTACGGCATCTGTGGCGCGCTGTCATGCCTCGAGAGGGTTACGAGAACCGCTTCGTTATGCACGGCGTGCTCTCTATGTCGGCGATGCATAAGGCGTACCTGGTTTCCAGCCAACTCGACACCTATCTCAATCTTTCCGCGCATCACCAAGTTCTGGGCTCCGAGGGTTTCCGAGCCATCCTCGGCAACGTCACGGGCGAGAATTGGAGGCCAGTGTTTTGTTATGCTGGCTTGCTTGTTCCGTACATCTTGTGCCTGCCCGTCCGGTCACCGAATGGAAAGCTTCAGGGGCCGATCTTGAGCTTGCTTGATCTCATCTCGTGCATGGCCGGCGTTCAGACGGCTATCAATCCTTTTCTGGAATTGGTGACACCGTCTGAGTTTTACCCTACAGTTCGAGGGCTAGGAGAAGCAATTAGTGATAGCACCGAAGGGTAAGTTGGCACATGTATCACAGTCAGTGTCCATACGCTAAGTGATCATCTATCGTCGTTTAAGAAAACCATTTCCGAGCCTACAGTGCTCCCTGCTTCCAGTTGACACATTCGACGCTCTCACAAACCTACGACTATTCTTTGAGGCCGAACTGGTGCCAGAGAAGAAGCAGCCGTACCTTGACGCCGTCAAAAAGCTCGAGACAGCCGCAAGACTCGTCTCCCGCGCCGGCCTAGATATCGAAGTTGGGACAACACTCTTCTGGATTTCCGAGGTGCACCAGTCCATCATCTCCGATACGCAAGCATTCGAGCATCCGGCATTAGTATTGATGGCCCACTTCGCTGTTTTCATGGCAGCGCTAGAGAAAACATATTGGCATGTGAGGGGATGGGCCAAGGGTATTGTCCGCGATGTCAACAACCAGATCTCTGACCAACCCAAAGTGGCCCAGGTGTTAACATGGCCTGAAAAGAAAGTCTGGGAACTTGCCTTGTGATACTGGCTAAATTCAAAATATGATGTAACTACTGAGAATATCTGTACGGTCACCAAAACTCAAAACTGCTTGGTGTATTAATCTCACGCATGCCGTGCGATGTTTATTAGAATATCATTTTTCAGTATCAGCTTGGTCTCAACCGTCATCGCAATATTTCTAGAGCTACGAATGGTAGATCCAGGTTCAAGAAACGCAGTTGATTGAGAAAGAGAAAAGAGAGAGAGATTACGGACTAGTGTTACGCACGACCTATTTCTTAGTTTAATAAAATTAATGGCGTTTTGGTCAAATTAATAGGTTTGAATTTCATAGATGGGGGGAGGCGGGCGGCTCGCCTGTGAATTACTACGTAATTGGGGGCCTTATGGGCCCCCACAAACGGGCCACTGTTCACGTTGGGCCTTAGAGGTCAGGCCTATAGCTGGGCCAGGGTCCCGGACCTAGCCAGGCCCATTGCGGAGGTCTAGAACAGACTTACGATTGCTAACTTAGAAGGACTCTACTCAACATTTATCGCAGAACTATTCAGCTCTATTGTTAATATCAAGTAATAAGGTTTGATAAAGGACGAGCCCAGCTTATAGTCGTATTTATAAAATTGCATAAATGATCCTCGTAGCCTATGTTGCGGATTATGTTGGCAATGGGCACCCGTGGTCTGCATTCTTGTACTAACTCAGCTTACCCCGTACGCGATGCTGGCGGCGTGGCCAGCAAATAGGCATTCTTTGATGGGAATGTTCTTTGTCGCCGGTGCGTATGGGGGTATCGCCCCACTTATGAGTGCCAGGTTGAACTCTTATTGTGGTGGAAATAAAGAACTGCGAGTTTTAGCTAGCCTCGCTCATATCCTCAGTTGGCTAGTAAATTATCTTGGCCTCTTTCGATTGCCATTGCTTCACTTATACATTTCCAGTGCAATGGGTAACGTGCAGCTGAAGATATATTTATCAGGGTAGGTTAGATACTTTGACAATCAAACCAGCCTATTGATGAAAATTCCCCCTCTACCATTGGATGACATTGAATTGGGGAAACCTAAGCAGAGGAATTCATTACACAAAATGTTATTTAATGGAAAAAGACTAGCAGTGCCTAGCTCTAAGGCATGTGGTCAACAACGAATTCGTCGAGGTAGATACAATATAAATATTGTTGGTGAACTAAGTGGGGCTATCCCTTTTTTCTGACAAGAGAGGGTAAAGAGTGAAAAAAAAAAGAACCTGTTGCTCGTACTCTCGTATTCCGCCGCCCGAAAGCGGACGACGAATACATAAAGTTGCGGAAAGTCCACGCAATCTTATTCTTTTCTCCGTCTTCACCAACCGCCATCTACAAGGCCTGCGAATCTTGAACTCGCCCTCCAACTGGCTAAAAATGCGCTCCTTTGATATTTGTGGTGATCTGCCTCCATCCTACGATGTTGCTGTCTCCGGTGACTACGTGGAATCGTCAACATCAACTCGCGGTTCGTATTTCCAATTTGTTCGTCTCAGTGGCCAAACAAATACTTACTTTCTTTCACAAGATGATGGTCGAGTAGATGTGACTTTCACTGCGAAGCAACCGGGTCTGGAGGCTTTATTGCAGTCTGCTAGACTCCCAGAAGAACAACCATCTCCTGGGGCAATTTTGGAGGCTGCCACACCTATGAATGTTGTTATTCAAATTGTGGGTAGTAGAGGTATGTACCCAACGTGTTTCATTCGTTCGCTCTGTTATTTTTTTAATCTTTTTTTACCTCAAATATTCATCGCCTTTTAATGCTTATCAGGTGACGTTCAGCCTTTCATTGCACTTGGAACTCGTATAATGGCTAGCGGGCATCGAGTAAGAATTGCGACCCATGGAGTTTTTGAACAATTTGTTCGAAAGGCTGGCCTGGAGTTCTTCCCCATTGGTGGAAACCCTGAAGAGTTGATGTCGGTAAGCGCCCTTTCTCGCCGCTATGTGATACTATTTTTCAGCTCACATCGTGCTAGTTCATGGTAAAGAACCCAGGTATCATCCCCAAAATGTCAACTCTAGTTAGTGGTGAGATTGGCCAAAAACGTCGAATGATTGCCGAGATTCTCCAGGGGTGTTGGCGGTCTTGTTTGGAGCCCGACCCCAACACCAAGGCACCATTTGTCGCGAATGCGATTATTGCTAATCCGCCAAGTTTTGCTCATATCCATTGCGCAGAGGCTCTAGGTGTGCCATTACACATCATGTTCACCATGCCTTGGAGTCCCACTAGACAATTTCCGCACCCTCTGGCAAATATCATAGGTTCTGGCGCACACGCTTCTGTGAACAATTTCATGTCATATAGCATGGTGGAGATATTGACTTGGAGTGGGTAAGTTACCCTTCTTAAAGAGGTTTACCCAGCGGTACAATCTTGATCGGGATTAATTATATTGAATAGGCTGGCTGATATCATCAACGAATGGCGCGCGAGGACCTTGAACCTTGAGCAGTTGAGCCCACGGACTGCTGCTGGGATGATGGAAGCCCTCAGAATACCTCATACTTACTGTTGGTCACCTGCACTTATCAAGAAGCCTTCGGACTGGCCATACTACATTGGTAATCCTGCTCATGGTTCCGCCATCAATTTATTTGGCTTATCTAATAACATGTTTTCCTAGATGTTTGTGGTTTTTTCTTCCGCCAGGAGCCGTCGTATATTCCCCAGCCAGATATAGCGCATTTCATGAGCATTGGGACTACTCCTATTTACATCGGATTTGGCAGTATCGTCATGGAAAATGCAGAAAAGATGACCTCAGTCATTCAATCAGCCTGCCAAAGACTTGGCGTCCGGGCGATCGTATCCAAAGGGTGGAGTCAACTAGGCAAGAACTGCAATTCTTCGGACATTATGTTTATTGATGATTGTCCACATGGTAAGTAGAAGCATTTTCATTCAAAGTGCACGTGCTAATACCAATGATTCACAGAGTGGCTTTTCAAACATGTTGCAGCAGTGGTACACCACGGTGGAGCGGGCACAACGGCTTGTGGCTTACTGAACGGCTGCCCCACAGCCATAATACCATTCTTTGGAGAGTAGGTCCCCAAGAGCGCCAAAGCACCTTTTCCAAACAGAAGAGAAAACATGTTGACCTTTGTACAGTCAGCCTTTCTGGGCGACTATGGTTTCCGCTGCCGGCGCCGGTCCGCCCCCTATTGATATCAAAACGCTTACTGCCGAAAGCCTTGCAGAAGGCATTAAATTTTGCTTGACCTCTGATGCTCGGCGTGCTGCTTCATCAATTGCGGCTCTGATGCGATCTGAGGAGGGAGTTGAGAATGCAGCCGCCAGTTTCCATCGACATATACCATGGGGAGACATGAAATGTGACGTACTACCATCTGAAACTGCAGTCTGGTTGTTCGGACACAAGAAAATCAAGCTTTCTCATAAGGGTTTGGCAATCTTGTCAGAATATGAGAAGATTGATATGAAGAAAGTAATCTTGTACGTTGAGCACGCCCTCATTCTCATACTACGTACTGATTTGATTTTATCAGGCACCGGTCGAAACAGATCCGGATAGGAAAGGTGTGGAGTGACCCCTTGACCTCAACAACAGGAGCATTACTCGGCACAATTACTTCTTTTTCAAAGAGCCTGGCTACCCTTCCGAGAGACCCAATGAAGGGCATGATGCAGATGACTTCAAGTATTGCCAAAGGCTCATTGGTCGGAATGCCAATGGCTTTGACAGAAGGTCTGCGAAATGTTCCGCAGCTTTACGGGGATAAACCCGAACCGACCGAGCCTATCGAAGGTTGGAAAAGTGGAATGACCCATGCTGGAAAGGTATCACGCCGCCCTGTCAGCAGTTAAATTCACCGAAGAGGATCATTGAATGCTCATAATAACTTACAGGGCTTCTATACTGGCTTCGCGGATGGAATTACCGGCTTCGTTACTACGCCGTATCGGGAAGCGAAGAAAAATGGCGCTGCAGGCTTTCTGAAAGGATTTGCAAAGGGTAGCGTGGAAATCTTCACTAAACCGGGCGCAGGTGAGAGATTCTCTGTTATATACATATTTTGTTCCAGAATGCCCCTGCTCTTATGCTAACCCCGTACCTTCTCAAGCTATCTTTGGTCTCATGGCCTATCCAGCCATGGGTGTTTATGCATCTCTCAAGCAGCAAGGTCTGAATTCCACACAAGCTGTAGTTCTTGAGTCTCAAGTAGCGCTTGGGATCTGGAAGCTTCAACAGCAACCTGTCACTCCTTCAGAGGTCTCATTGGTTCTTTCAAACTTTAAAATCCTCAAATGAGTGGTTTACAAAATTCTGATGATCGGGACATTTGGCGCAGGATTGGCCCCTCAGGTGTGTCATCGAAACGGCATGGGTTAAAAGGGAGAACGTTCATGAAGCAAATCAAAGTCAGGATGTTCTGAAATGATAAATATGTATTTCATATGCCAGTAAGTGAGCTTGAGCTCAGTGTTCATTTTGAGCTAGCTTTCCGCTGTCGATCTTTTAAATTGACACTTACGAATGTTGGAGGTTGTGATCACGGTTAAGGTTTTCTTGTTGCAAGGTTGATAATGTTGAAGATTTCAGACAGGGATCAGAGCCTTTGAGTTTCTGCATATGGTATTCTTAGCTTAAGATCACCTTCATGTTGTCAATGTTATACCAAAGGGCTGCATAAAGGCCAGAATTGCTCACTAGTACAATTAATTTTTCTCTCCCTATTCCGCCGTGGCCTAGTCTTCAATTCACGGTTCTAGCTAATACGATGGGGTTCGGAAATAGCAATTGGCTCTTATTGCATGAAATTCTGCTTTAGTCAAGTACTGGCTCACCAATTTATTGCTCCACCTGCCCGCGCAGGCAAGATTGTGGCGTCTGAAAAATCTAGTAAGCTGTGTGTGACTGAACTAAAAGGTAGCTTTCAAACCAATGGATTGGGTTTAGATCCATGTCTTTGTTACCAGTTGCTCGTGGTTACCAGTTGTTCGTGGTCCCAGGGTTTTATCACTCGCATTCTCGTATACTCGCCCTATGGCTCCTTTGCTACACACAATAAGAGTAGCTGTGGGCCTGACTGATCGCCACTTCTTAGGTCCATCTTGTATCAAATTCCCCAACACGCTAGTATAAGTAGCTAGCTCAAGTACGAAGGTTTGAGATTATGTCCTTGCTCACTGCTTCAGGAATCTTTGCAAAGACCTGTTCTCCTTCAGTCTATTACCTGTAACAACAAGCATGATATCCACTCGGGGGCAATCATTGGCTCTTTGACTGCATTGCTAATGAGCATATCCAATTTTTGTTACCGGATCGCTCGGCGAATCCACGAGCAGACTATCCGTCAAAGCGCAAGATCGTTCAGGCGTTGACTTCCTTCTGGTGCTAGGTAAAAATACTTGTGGGGTTTTCGATCCTTTTATGGACTCAATGTGATCGTTTGAGGTGGAATCACCAGCAATGTGCCATCCTTCTTGCGGCGACCCCAATTCACCGCGTCGAAAATGGATTGAAATTGATTCACAGATCCTCAATGCGCTCTTCTGTATTCCAGGTCTCGCTTTCGCCCCGTGGCGTACTCGCGACCTTTGTGGTACCAATAGAGCATAAGAGGTCACAACACCGCGTTGAGCCGCTTGAGTGACCTTATCGCTCGTGGTTCCACCGGTCGCCCAAAGGCGTCGGAATTTCGGGTAGGGCCTACATCACGGAGGCCACAGCAGCCTATTTCCGAAACACGCGATATAGACCCGTGGACATTGTCATATGGTGCAATGTATGGAATACGATCTTCCAAGTTTGCTTGGCAACTTGCATGTGGAGCATGAATCGATTCGATCGCCTAGGATGGACTACGGCTTGTTTGTAGGGCTAGCCTTCCTGCATGGTCGGTGGTGCTGGAGGTTGGATTACTTACAGCGAGAGTCAGATGAATAAAAGGATTCGAGAAATTTTCTGTTGATTTTGATACTATTTGATCGGATACTTGATCCATTCGCATCTAGCGTCCATCTTCTTTGATGACTACTTCACTATTCCCATTTCGAGCCGCATAGGTGTAACCTGAAACGGGCAATTAGTCTTCTCGAAATAAAAAAAAAAAAAAAAAAAGATGATTATTTCATGCTCATCATTCTTCCTCAATGAGATTTTGCATTTTCCCCTAAGGCTACTCTATCATTTGGGCGGACCTAAAAAAGAGGAAACCCCGATAATAGCTGCAGAAAGTTAATTGAGTGGAGCCCTTCGGCAGCTCCACCTTTGGTTTATACGACCGGGGTTATCTCGTATTCTCGTATTTCGTACTCTGTTCCACCCGTGCTTGGTTCGCATGAAACACTGGTACCCACAACTCGTTTTCGGCGAAGAAAACCAAATTGGCCCGGATTGTACAATTGGAAATTATCTCCGCTCCTATTGTTTGTGACAAAATTGCAATTTGTCATGAAAATAAAGGGTGAGTCGACGATCTTACCTTTACAGAAAACTTCCGTGCTTCTATGTGAACCGCAGCTGGGGAACGAATATATATATCAGGTAAACCGTCGTCCAAACAGCAATCTCTCACATCATACCGATTCCATCGCTCTAGTTCCTTCCATTTTGAGTGGATCAGGATGAGACCCGATCGACCCATTGCCCTCCTGGGTCTTCTACACGCGAGTGTAACTTTGGCAGCTTGTCCAGCAATTTACAGTCCTGTATCTTATACAAACCAGAACGGAACGCGCATGACCTTCAACGAGCAGACTGTACTGAAGTTGTCCTCCGATGGAAAGACCCCCGCAGTAGTTGTCCTTGACTATGGAAGCAACGTGGAAGGTTTCGCCTCCTTCGATGTTGCTCGAAAGTCCGGAAACACGTCTATTTTTGAGATGACCTACAGCGAGACTCGCGCTCTAGTGGATACCGGCATGGTACGTTCTCTAGCTATAATAACGATTTATCTTAACTAATGGCAATTGATTTAGGGCGATGGTCCCCTCCCGTTATCTGCTGCTATGGATACGTACCGAATTAACCGTTACAACGTCACTGAACCTAAATCCTATGTGAACCGCCTGATCCAAGGAGCCTTGAGATATCAGAAGCTGAGTCTCATCAGTGCAGGAGAGGTCGAATTGTCCTCCGTTGGATTTCGCCCTACTGTTTCGACGACCGCGATTTCCGATCTGCCGGGTTCTTTCAGGTGCTCTGATCCTGTCCTGAGCCGCATTTGGCAGACTGGTGCCCGTACTGTGCAGCTTAATGAATTGCCTGCCAATTCTACGCCAAATTTCTGGATTATAACCGACGAGGGCGCGTTTGTGGATAGTCTGGCGCCTCAACCATTGTCTACAGATTGGGCTACAATGCTCACTGCCTATGATTTACAATTTTCCGTCAAGCCAAAGTCAAAAGGGTTTGGATTTACCGTCCTAAGCGACACTCTTGGAAGCGGAATCTACATTTTTGTCAATATCGCCAATTCTTCTATCTCTGCTCACGCCGGCTCTTCCGACCTCTCTGAGCCCCTTGCTTTGGCGGCTTTGCCATCATTCGTCACCTTGAACGATTGGCATACAGTCGACTGTGCAGTGAACATCACAGAAACCTCCGTCCAGATTGATAACACTACCGTGTTCCAATTCTCCCAGGGCGCTGCCTTGTACGGCTCGTTTGGACTAGGTGCATCCTTAGGCCACTCTGCTATCTTTGCCGACGTCTCTCTCTCAGCTTCCGGTCAAAAGATGTATTCGGCTTCTCTGAAAAATGCATCTGTCCTGGACGACTTTCTCCTTGGCACAAACCCATTATCTGTTAGTGTGGATGGCTCTCGCAGAGACCGCATTGCTTACGCTGGTGACTTGGATATGACTACTGGCACAGCATTTGCAAGCACATATGGTCAAGAGTATATCAATGGTTCTATTGAGTTGCTGGGCTCTTTCCAACTTTCACCCGGCTTTTTTGGCCCTAATGCCAAAATCCAGCAGCCTCCTCGAACTACCCCTATTGATGCGAATACAACTGGTCTCATCGGCTATTCGTTTAGTATGGTGAGCTCTATGGCCCACTTCTATGAACAGACCGGTAATACGGATTTCCTAGACCGTTGGGCACCTAAGGCTGCTAAGATGTTTGACTGGGCTCACTCTCAAACCCTCCCTAATGGCCTTTTTAACATCTCTGACGCCGCACTTGGCGGGGATTGGAACTACTATGATCCAGCTCTTTCTGGAGTTGTTGCCAAATTTAACTTGGTCTATGCATATTCGCTCTCTCGATGGATTCCATACATGGAAAATACAAGTCTTAACAAGACCTTGTATGAGGAGCGTCTGATCTCCCTGCAAAATGCCATCAACAAGCATCTGTGGAGTTCCTCGCAGCAAGCATATTATTTGTCTGACTCTCACAAGGACTTCTTCTCACAAGAAGCGAACGCTTTAGCTATACTGAGCGACACAACTTCTCACAACAGCCACAATTCTAAGACAGTTTTGGCAACAATGGCGCGGGAATTGACCGTTCCTGCCGGAGTACTGGCCTTCTCTAACAAGAGCGCTGCGAGTGGATGGGCGCAGCTGATCAGTCCTTACGCATCTGGCTATCACCTTAAAGCTGCATTCTATGCCAATGACGGTGACAGTGCTATTGATCTCCTTAAAGGCGTTTGGGGTCCTATGAGCGATCCATCGCATGCCAACTATACCGGTTGCTTCTGGGAGATTCTTGGCAATGATGGCACTCCCGGAATTGGCTTGCCTACATCAATGTGCCATGCCTGGAGCTCAGGACCTACGGCCGATTTGAGCCGCTACGTTCTTGGTGTCCAGCCCGTAACCCCGGGTTTCAAGAACTGGCAAGTTGTTCCCCAATCGCTGAACCTGAACTGGGCGCATGGAAAACACCCTATTCCTAATGGTCAAATTTCCGTTGATTGGTCCTTTGATAAGGCTGGTCTGCTTCAAATGGCGGTAATTGCTCCTGAGGGGACCAACGGAACTGTCTACCTTCCTGTCCCCTTGAAAAGAAAATTGAACAAGTACCGCGCTTCCGGATTTTTGTCCGATAACAAAACTTCTTTCGTCATTCAGGGCGGTATGAACTTCACCTTCCACCAAATGGCCTAGATATCGCAGGGAAATGATGTGCGATATTCGGAAGTCTAGGGCACCCAGGCCGCCGTCCATCTATGATCTCTGTTGCTCGTGTTTCAATATCTGTGACTAGCTCTTTTCTATTTCAGTGATTAAGATAGATTCTTCTGAGCGTTCACATGATATAGTCGACTGATCAATGTACCGTTATAGAATTCTGGGTCTCGTTTATGCTTTCTTGCGGTCGCTGATAATCTTTGCCAGCAGCCGTTCTATCCATCAAAATCTACACCAATTTTACCTACTTTGACCGTCTGAGTGTACTCTCATAGTGAGGTCTGTTTGCCTATTGATCATCATCCAAAATGACCAGCAGTAGTAATAAGGCGACCACGTTCGCCTTTTATCGATATGAACCGAGCATGGCCGGGGGTGTGATTTTCAACGTTCTTTTGCTCTCACGACAATATGGCATATTATGCAGCTGTGCTGCAAGCGGACTTGGTTCTTCATACCGTTTGCTGTGGGTGGATTAAAATTGTAGGCTCTCTTCCCTGATTCTGATTCAAAAACCATCCTGACTTTTTTTAAGTTGAAGTTATCAGGTACATTGGACGTGATCTTTCAGGTCGCCAGTCTCCTCCAGTCTGGACCCTGAGCCCCTATCTGCTTCAAACGCTCTTCCTTCTACTTGTACCCGCACTCCTCGCTGCCCCAATCTACATTTTACTAGGGCGTATTATATTTGTTCTACGCGCCGAATCACATTTTACCTTCAGTAAGAAGTGGCTGACCAAGACTTTTGTCAAGGACGACGTTCTTTCATTCTTTCTGCAAGGTGCCGGTGAGTCTTCCAAATCGCTGTTTCATATGATACAGCGATATGTTTTGATTGATTAAGCGGTTCCATAGGAGGCGGGATTCAGACCAGCGGCAGTCTAGAAGACATGAAGAACGGGGAGCATATCATCGTTGGGGGGATCTCGGTGCAGATCTTCTTCTGCTTCTTCTTAATCAAGACCAGCGCCTTTGATCTCAAGTTGCGGAGATACCCTATTCCACGGTGCCACGATTCGACCATTCCCTGGCGGAAGCATCTTAAAATCCTCTATGCAACCAGTTCCCTGATCATGATCAGGTCGGTTCTTCGATTAGCAGAGATCTTCAGCGCAGCGATGGGTATTTACTACATCAGGAGGTATATCTATACATTTTCGACGCTGTCTTGGTTCTGATCTTCAATAATTTTACCATCCTAATGAGGTCATGCACCTCCTAACTCAAGAACCAGACTATGAACTACAGACCGACTATACAAAGAAAGCTGTGTGAAAGAAAGTTAGAGCTTTCTACTATTGATTCTCAGGAAGACCGGAAGAACTTTCTTATGTATATTATACTGTTCCATTACAAATGCTTATCATTGGACTGTTGTTACTGTTGTTATTTCTTTCCCTCCTTTGCTTATTATATTATATTTCTTTATCTGATTAGTGTAGATGAAACACGTATATGCCCTGATGAGATTGTCTCTTCTCCCCCGGGGCTGACTTGTAGCACGCCTTAACTTTTCGAAACAGTGCACTTTTCGGGACTTCTATAGAGATATGGCCGTTCCATACAGTGAATCACCTGGGCATGAGAGTCAATGTTGATACGACATAAGTATTATCACCCTGACTTACACATATTGATTAACAATAAACCTTTACATTTATAGTCGACTTTTCACTATACTGTGCATGTCAAATTAGATTGATGAGTCCATATTTGAGAGCAATATAGGCTAAAGGAAGTCTGCTGGCGGGCTGCGTCAGTTGAAGTACGCTGCAACCTCTGCAGTTTCATGTGTCCGTCAACAACCGTTGAGTCAAGTCATCCTGCACCCAAGTTCCGATCTGTGACACGACCTCTCCTACCAACCGATCGTAGTGTTGGCTTTTCCCACCTTGGGATCGAAACATAGATTGATGTGCGGTCACTTCGTCCATCATCCCCATTGACACTGGGGTCCAATGCGAGTTGTCTCCTGTTTTCCAATGACTGGAAGGTAGGAGAACGAATTTGTACTGCTTAGATGGACTAGATAAGACGACATGATTGGCGTCCTCACGAATGCTACTGTTGTCATT
>PKQL01000551.1:0-19499 GCA_002916455.1 Penicillium sp. CF05 | reverse complement strand
GCTCCGACCCGCCCCCCGCTTATTCCCCTGTCCCGGTACTCTCCCACGATTATATCAACCAAGATGCTACGTCCCGCCTAGCAAACGCGGGCGTCTCCGTTCCTGGATTTGGTATTGGCCAGGAGAAATCGTCGTCACCAGCACATACGCCTGTCAATGAACTGCAGTCGCGCTTCTCCCAGATGAACACCTCGGGATATCCACCAGTACCCGCCCCGCCTGCTCGGGCCTCGACAAACATCGAGCCGCAGTCTAGGAGCAGCACATCTTCTGTCCAGAACTTCCGCGACCGCCACGCGGGTACCATCGACTCGGGCAAGCAGAAGTACGGTGATTTCCGTGAGCGTCATGCAGATACCATCGATTCAGGAAAGCAGAAATATGGTGATTTCCGCGAGCGCCACGCAGATACCATCGATTCAGGAAAGCAGAAATATGGTGATTTCCGTGAACGTCACGCGGACTCAATCGATTCGGGCAAACAGAAGTTCAGCGGTTACGCGTCACGGTTCACTGGCTCTTCTCCAGCAGCGCCTAGCCCACCGGCCCGGCCCGCGTCGAATACTTCTAGTATGAACTTGGAACCGGCGGAGCCTGCGCGGGGTGCATCCTCTGTGCAGGATTTCCGTGAACGCCATGCCGACAAGATCGATATGGGTAAAGAGAAGTGGGGTGGAGTTACGTCGCGCTTTAACACATTTGTGGAGGACCGCAAGTTCTCCGCCGAAGCCAACAAGCGGGTTCCACGCCCACCTTCTCGTCCCGGCTCCATGGCCCAGTCGAACTCTGCAGCGGGATCACCCACAGAGCCCGATATCCAGGCTCAAGCCCAACGCAAGAAGGCCCCTCCCCCACCTCCCAAGCGGGCTGAATTTCGTGCGTCCCCTGTTGACGCTTCGTCACCATCACCTCTGGAGCCTCCTCCCGTTCCCCATAACACCAAGCCCCGCTAAGCACTGTACTTTTAGCCGTGTATATGTGTAGGTTGTGCATTCCTGGCGTTGATGGGGGGGGTTCGTCACCATCACCTCTGGAGCCTCCTCCCGTTCCCCATAACACCAAGCCCCGCTAAGCACTGTACTTTTAGCCGTGTATATGTGTAGGTTGTGCATTCCTGGCGTTGATGGGGGGGGGGTTTTTTTTTTTTTTTTTTTACAACATAAACAGGATGGAAATCGAACAATTTTGTCACGATGACGATATGTGCAGATCTATCTACCCTGTGCGGTGTGCAATAGTTGTACATCATAGTCTCTGTTTATGCCGGTGAGTTTTATGCTCATGCTTGGGTTACGCATATTTAACGTTGAATATACCATAATACCGAGGCTGCATGTGATCCTATCAGGCTGTTTTATATCTGATTTCATATCCTCAACTTGTTGGGACTGGTTCAAATACCCCAACAAGAAGCTGATCACGAGTAGTGTCTGAGGTCACCACATCCCTTCCAACCTTGGAAGGTTCCGAGCTTCCAAGCTTTCGGTCGGTTTAACTTTCCACGGTCAAACCTTCGTTGACAATGTTCCGGGGAACAACCAACTTTGTCCAGCTGACTCAGCAGGGTTTTCCCCAGCTCTCCCGAAAACAAGGCTTCGCAGGGTTTTGCAGGGCAAAGTACAACATACACTGTACTGGAGGGTGTCCACATGTTATACAACCAGTCCGGAGCTCTCGGTTATATTTTTGAAAGGAAAAAAAAAAAAAAAAGCCAGCATTGGAGAATTACCCTAATTATACCTAGGTAGTGCAATTCGCTTACAGTATCGCCCACCAGGTGAAATATTTGAAGATCAATTCCTGCATGGGAATTGAGAAACAGAATTGATTCACTATTACATGTCCATTCCGTTCATCTACATATGGAGTACAACATTCAAAAGTGTAGCTCTTATAGGCAAGTGGCGAGACTAACCTCGGCACGTTTGATGGCCAAGCCTTGGAATTCCCAACAAACTAAACGCGGGCGGATCGAGATCGTCCGCCATTGCCCTTGTTGAGAAATTTAAAGGGCAGTTTATCTGGTGGATCCGTTGGACTTCAACAATTTACCCGTTTTTTTCTTCTTTTTTTGCTTTTCCTTTTTCTTCTTTAGAGATCACATATCTTTCTTATATCTATTTTCCATATCACTTTTGCCCAGTCGACGCGCTGAATTGAACGCTTCCGCGTGGCGATAACCATGCACGATATTAACGTGCCTACCGAGTTCGGCGAGGCGACTGTTCGCATTGCCTTCCCTCCCGCCTCTCTCCTCGCCTTCCCTCCTCGCGAGCTTCCAGTGACCATTCCCGCACCTCACGTTGACACCCCGACATGGAAGCAACCCTTCAACATCCCGAACGATCTCTACAATCAGGTGTTGGACGTCCGGCTACCGATCACAATCGCCTGTGTCTATGCGATCACTGTTGTTCTGAGCAACCGCATCAACAAGAGCCGCGGGTACAAGCCATATGCGTTCAGCAACACCCGTTTGTTCAAGCTGTTCGTCGTTCTCCACAATGTCTTCCTAGCTGTGTACTCCGCATGGACCTTCGTGGGCATGTTCCTGGCATTCCGAGGGTCTTTCCCGGATACCGACGATCGCAACGGACTGGTTGGAGTTGTGGACTCGCTGTGCAAGATCAATGGACCCCGCGGTTATGGCAATGCCGCTACATACAGCCCCATTACTGACGAGTGGTCGATTCCCAACCCTGCCTTCCACCTCACCAACGGCATGCCAGATCCTACGGATGTCGGCCGTCTGTGGAACCAGGGCTTGGCTTACTTCGGCTGGTTCTTCTATCTATCAAAGTTCTACGAGGTTGTCGACACCGCGATCATTCTGGCTAAGGGAAAGAAGAGCTCCACTCTACAGACCTACCACCACGCAGGAGCTATGATGTGCATGTGGGCTGGTATCCGCTACATGGCAGCTCCCATTTGGATCTTCTGTCTGGTTAACTCTGCCATTCACGCTATGATGGTGAGTTGAAGAATCGCATTACTCTTTGATTTGTTAAGCAAGTTACTGACCTTTTTCCCTCGCTTTAGTACACCTACTATACGCTGACGGCTCTCCGCATTCGCGTCCCTAACGCCATCAAGCGGAGCTTGACCACCATGCAGATCACCCAGTTCGTCTTCGGAACCAACATGGCCGCTGCCTACCTATTCGTCCACTACACTATCCCCTACCCGTCCGGTAGCGCCGCGCTGGAGCAGCTGACCAACGCCGCTTCCGCCGCTGCCTCTGCCACCGCCGAGTCTGGTTCGATCTCCTGGTTGAAGAAGCTGGCCTTCCGCGCTGCGGGCGCAGAAGGACTTGCCGAGAACGTCGGCACTTCTTTCACTGCCGCCCCTGTCCAGCAATCTGGCTACTCCCAGCAGATGGTGACCTGTGCGGACACCACCGGACAGGCATTCGCCATCTGGCTAAACGTCTCCTACCTTCTTCCCCTCACCTACCTCTTCGCGCGTTTCTTCGTCCGCTCCTACCTGAACCGAAAGGACCCAGGAGTGAAGCAGCCCACGCACATGGAGGCCGCGGAGAAGGCGGGCATGGATGCTCTGAAGAGTCTGAGCCGTGAGATCCGCAAGGCTGCCATTGAGGGCGAAAATAGCGAGGTTACTACCGATGATGAGATCATCAAGGCTCAAGCCCAGAAGATCGCCGAGAAGGCCGCCACGCCTGCCTCGCCGGTCCGCACCCGCTCGGCTGCTGCGTCCAAGGCCAAGAGTGCCTCAGCCTCGGTCGGTCGGTCGGAGTCTGAAGAAGGGTTTGCGAAGGTCCCCACCAAGAAGGGGGCTAAGAAGCAAAAGGCCGAGAAAGAGTCTTCCTCCAGCCCGAACACTAAGGGCGAGAACCCATTTGGGGTATTGGATAACAATGCCTAAATGTAACCTTGGAAGTGAAATATTCCTATACCGCATGAATTTGGAGTTTCGGGTTTTTTAAAAATGATTAGATGCTCGGCTATGATATTCGATAGCTTGTGTTTCACTCGTTCAGGGCTTCCTGGCAAGTATATCACTCATTGTCGGCCCGTATTCGGGTTATGGGAGAGATCCGGGAAAATGCCCTCCGGATTATTTCCTCTCGGTCTTGGCCTCGGCTATCCGGGTTATATACGACCGGGAGTGACTTGAGGCAGGGGATTTGATTTCATAGCGTCTTTGTATTCTCGGCCTTTTTTGCTGTATGAACATATATTACGATGTATATTTTATCACCATTCACCCGTTTATTGTCTAATGAGAAGATGGTGTACTTCTAAGAATCTAGGCTTGATCACATGTTTCTGTATCCTTGTCCTCAACTGGAGTAATTCCCCTGATATGAATGGAGGAAAAACCCCCGGTCAAGCACCGGAGATACCACAAATCCACACGAAAAGGGAAAATTAACATCCGGTTGCTTGGACCCTGTCAAACGCCGCATTTACTCTAAACCCAGGGATTGAGAAACATAAATTAATCATGGCCATCCCGGCAATGCTGCTTAGCATTCGCGTAGTTAAAGTGCGGTCCACGACCCAAAATGACGCGCATCCTCAATTGGCTGCTAGTCCTCCTGGCCTGTCTCGGAATCTCATCCAAAGCAGACGATCAAGCCGTCACGCAATGGCCACTGCAAGATAACGGCCTCAACACCGTCGTGCAATGGGATCACTACAGCTTCCAAGTAAATGGCCAACGCATATTCATCTTCTCCGGTGAATTTCACTACTGGCGCATCCCCGTCCCAGCACTATGGCGCGACATCCTCGAGAAAATCAAAGCAGCCGGCTTCACCACATTCGCCTTCTACTCCAGCTGGGCATATCACGCACCGAATAACGCAACAGTGGACTTCAAAACCGGCGCCCGCGATATCACCCCCATCTTCGAGCTCGCTAAGGAATTAGGCATGTACGTCATCGTCCGGCCAGGCCCGTACGTCAACGCCGAGGCCAATGCTGGTGGCTTCCCGTTGTGGGTAACTACGGGTGAGTACGGCACACTCCGCAATGATGATACCCGCTATACGAACGCTTGGACGCCGTACTTTACCGAAGTGACAGAGATCACTAGTCGCTACCAGGTAACTGATGGCCATTACTCCATCGTTTATCAGATCGAGAATGAGTACGGGAATCAGTGGCTGGGTGATCCTACCCTGCGTGTGCCGAATGAGACGGCCATTGCTTATATGGAGCTGCTTAAGGCCAAAGCTCGTAAGAATGGTATTACCCTGCCGTTGACCGTAAATGATCCTAATATGAAAACGCACTCGTGGGGGAAGGATTGGTCCGATGCGGGTGGGAATGTTGATGTTGCTGGTTTGGACTCCTATCCATCGGTATGTGCCTTTCCATCTCGCCGGTGGGAAAACATACAAGAAAAGAAGAGCAGGAGAAACGAATACTAAATTACTTTGTGTATCAGTGTTGGACCTGCGATATCAGCCAGTGCACCTCAACCAATGGCGCATACGTGCCCTTCCAGGTCCTCGAATACCACGATTACTTCCAAGAATCCCAGCCCAGCATGCCCGCTTTCATGCCCGAGTTCCAGGGCGGCTCGTACAACCCCTGGGGAGGACCAGAAGGCGGCTGTCCCGGTGATATCGGCGACGACTTTGCCAACCTGTTCTACCGCTGGAATATCGGCCAGCGTGTGACAGCAATGTCCTTGTACATGATGTTTGGTGGTCAAAACCCCGGTGCTATGGCTGCGCCGGTCACGGCTTCCAGTTACGACTACTCGGCACCGATCTCAGAGGACCGGTCTATCTGGTCGAAATACCATGAGACCAAATTGTTGGCATTGTTCACTCGCTCTGCGAAGGATCTGACCATGACCGAGTTGATTGGTAATGGAACGCAGTACACTGATAACCCCGCTGTGAGGGCTTATGAGCTCCGGAACCCGGAGACGAATGCTGCATTCTATGCTACTTTCCACTCGAACACTTCCATTTCGACGAACGAGCCGTTCCATTTGAAGGTTAATACTTCGGTGGGTGCTCTGACTGTCCCTAAATATGCCAGCACTATTCGCTTGAATGGACACCAGTCGAAGATCATCGTGACGGACTTCACCTTCGGCTCGAAGACTCTGCTGTACTCCACAGCCGAGGTTCTGACATATGCTGTCTTCGACAAGAAGCCTACGTTGGTTCTCTGGGTTCCGACTGGCGAGTCTGGCGAGTTCTCTATCAAGGGAGCCAAGAAGGGTTCTATCAAGAAATGCCAGGGATGTTCGCGGGTCAAGTTCATCAAAGAACATGGCGGCCTGACGACCTCCTTCACCCAATCCACTGGCATGACTGTTCTGGAATTCGACGATGGTGTTAGAGTTATCGTGCTTGATAGAACGTCAGCATATGATTTATGGGCCCCTGCACTCACGAATGATCCATTCGTGCCGGAGACAGAGAGTGGTACGTTCTCTTTATTATGCCCTCATGCTCAAAAGACTAATTATTGCTGCAGTTCTCATTCAAGGTCCATATCTCGTCCGCGATGCTAAGCTGTCAGGCTCCAAGCTCGCGATAACTGGCGACGTCGTCAACGCAACAACACTGGACGTCTTTGCGCCAAAGGGTGTCAAGTCTGTGTCCTGGAATGGAAAGAAGGTCGACACCCAGTTGACCGAGTACGGCAGTCTCAAGGGCTCGCTCAATGCCCCGAAATCTATCAAGCTGCCGGCTTTGACTTCATGGAAGTCTAAAGACAGTCTGCCAGAACGGTTCACAGATTATGATGATTCTGGTGTGGCGTGGGTCGGTAAGTTACTTATATATGAGCATCACACGAGAAAAAGTACCTGATCTTCGCAGATGCCAATCATATGACGACGCTAAACCCAAGAACCCCGACAAGTCTACCCGTCCTCTACGCCGACGAATACGGCTTCCACAACGGCGTCCGTCTGTGGCGTGGATACTTCAACGGAACGGCGACGGGAGCCTTCATCAACGTCCAAGGAGGATCTGCATTGTAAGTTCCACAACCAACCACATTAAGTCGACATAATACTGACCTGCTACTTACAGCGGCTGGTCCGCCTGGCTAAACGGCGAATTCCTCGCCTCCCACCTCGGCAACGCAACCACATCCCAAGCAAACCTAACTCTATCATTCACAGACGCAAACCTGCACACCGATACACCAAACGTCCTCCTAATCGTCCACGACGACACAGGTCACGACCAAACAACCGGCGCCCTCAACCCGCGCGGCATAATGGACGCAAACCTCCTCGGCTCGGATTCCGGCTTCACGCACTGGCGTCTAGCCGGGACCGCAGGCGGCGAGTCAGATCTGGACCCTGTGCGTGGCGTGTACAACGAGGACGGACTATTCGCCGAGCGTGTTGGATGGCATCTACCCGGCTTTGACGACTCAGCCTGGGGAGAAGAGGAATTCACTAAGGATTCCACAACGTCAGTCCTTAGCTTCGAGGGTGCGACGGTTCGATTCTTCCGTTCTACCATTCCCCTTAGTATCCCTGCGCACACTGATGTGTCTATTTCCTTTGTTCTTTCTACGCCGGCCGGGGCGACGACGAAGTATCGGGCTCAGTTGTTTGTTAATGGGTACCAGTATGGAAGGTATAATCCTTATATTGGGAACCAGGTTATTTATCCTGTTCCTGTGGGGATTTTGGATTACAAGGGGGAGAATACAATTGGTGTGGCGGTTTGGGCGCAAAGTGAAGAGGGGGCTAGTATTGGGATTGACTGGCGGGTTAACTATCTTGCTGATAGTTCGTTGGATGTTGCTTCGTGGGATACTAAGGATCTGAGGCCTGAGTGGAGTGAGGAGAGGGTGAAATATGCTTGAGTTCAGTAGCTTAAAAGGTCGTCGTGGTCACTGTATTTTGGCAGCATATTATGATTAACGTCGTCTGATCCATTGACTGCGAGGGGTGGGATTGACAACCGGCCCCTGGGTTTCAGCAATGGCAGCCATATACAGAAGACATTGATTGAAGGTCAACACAGGTCCGGTTTCTGTGGCGTTTTGGGTGAGTTCAATAAGGGTTTCATTGTAATAAGCTACAAGTTGTGTATGTCAGACTATGTACTTGATTGAATATGACTGGAATGATATCCTGACCACAGTACTAGTCATAGTATTGGGCACTTTGAGGCCATGTGCTGTGTGAAAATGAACTGTTGATGCTGGTTCCTGTTCCGATTATCGTCTACCACCGAAGTCAGCCTTGTGGGCTGTGGCCTTTCCGTGCGTCAATTCCCGAAGAGCCATGGTGGCATACTGGCTTGATCCCAACTGGAATTTCAGGATAACGGCCAGCTTATCAGCTGGGGTCTCATCGGCCACGGTGGTATCGGCATCCTTATCTTCACCCTTCAGCTTTTGCAAATCCGTCTTAACGAACTGCTCATCGTCCTTGGAATAAAGCTTCACGTCGAAAGAGTAGTTGTTTGTCACCATGCGGCTAAAAATCTTGCGGTAACTGCCGCTAAGGCTGATATCCTTCCACGGGCGGCGCATGTTGGACGGGTCAAGGCCACCCCCCTGCTCGCTTTCCATGAAGCGACGGTAGAATTCCTTCATTTCGTTTTCGGGGTAGATAATGTCATATCCAGGCTGGGGAAGCACCAGGTCAAAGATGGTATATTTGCCACTGGCTGCCTCTTCGGCCGTCAGGGCACGTGCCCGCATGAACATGTCCTCAGCCGCAACGGCGCTGTCCTCGGCCTGAGGAACAACAATGATCTCACCGTCAGCATCGACAGTCTCGGCAGGCTCGACAACAGAGGCAATTTCTTTGTCGCGGTGCTCTTGGATAATGACAAGGTCGCCTTCCACCACCCGGTCGCCGTAAAGTCGCCAGCGCTCACTCGCAGCAAAGTTCCAGACGAGCGACTGGTATGCATGCACGTACATCAATCGCAGGTTACGGGGAATACTCTGCAGCGCACCCAAATAATCCTTCTTGTTCCTGCCGAGCTGGCGGAGTAGATTGTTTTCAGCGGAGAACTTGCGCGGCATCTTTTGCAGAGCGTCGCTGACGTTACCGCCGGTCTGGAAGATATTAATGGCCATGGCGCGATCCTTGTCATCAGCGCCGATGTTAGCAGTGGACATTTTCCCCTCCATTGCCGCCTGAAGAGATTCAGGGGAATACTGCAGAATAGCATCGCAGGCGCCCTTGAAATCTCCCTGCAGCATCTTGACGCCGACCACGTCCGTACGGGTTGCGAAGGTTCCAAAGCGCTGGAGACCGTAGTAGTTGAAGTAACCCCGCTGGTAGAGGTTCTTCAAAGACGTACCGACAACTTCGGACGCCTTGGCAATCGCAGCCTGATGATCACTCAGGCTCACGCCGGGAATTTCAACGTCACGCAGAGTAATCACGAACTCATTGCCCTGCAGATCCCCAAGCTCCAGCCCATGCTTGCGGTACTCGAAGTCTCCGAGATAAGCATTACGAAGTTCCGAGTTCACTCCTTCAAGCCGATCACGGTGAACGCGCACGGCACAGGCACGCTGCACGGTCACACCCCGCCTATCCTTGGTTCCAGCAAATTGGAAAGACTTGGGGTTCATCTTCAATGAGCGGGCAATATAGCCAATGACTTCCATTGTGTCCTTGTTCTCCTTGTAGATGGTGAAATGCAGGTATGGCCCGCCGAGTTCTTCCCAGTTGATTCGGTGGCCCTGGGGCCGGCCATTGGCTCGTCCCGCGGTCGCACCGCGCTTAAAACGGTTGTTCGCCGCGGTGATTGACATGTTTCCCTCTGCATCGGTAGAAGATTCTAGCTGAGACTTGAAAATGCGACGGATAGCCTGGTGGATCTTGGTGCGAAGCTCGCGATCAGAGACGGGAAAGGTGACGTCTCCAAATTCACTAGGTCGGCCCTTTGGCTTAGACATAGCAATCTTGTGGAGAGCAATGATTTCAGCGGCATTCTGAGCGCCAAAGTATTCCTCCAGAAGGGTGTGGTCCTCTTCCGAAACTTTGAACTCAGCTGGTGTTTCCACCTCCTTGGCCGGGGTGTCCTCGGTTTTCTCCGCAGTAGAGGGTTCCACCTCGGGGGCTTTTGGCGCAGGTGTAGGAGGCGCGGACTCGTTGGTCTCGGTGGTCGTATCGTTGAATTGGAGGTGGACAACTTCGCCGGTGGTCATGATCTCATTGACCATAAAATCCGTGTATCTGCCGGTGATTATTAGCGGCGTCCTGAAATATAGAAACATAATAGCTCACCTCTTTTTCAGAATACCTGAGAACCCCTCGGTGTCGTTGCTCACAAACTCCGTGATACCGACCTCAACTTCCTTGAGAGCCTGCGCATCTGCGATAGCGGTGCTCGGGGTCTCGGTCGCCCGATTGACAGCGACAGCGACCTCAGTTGAGCCTGTATCTTCAGTCTTCTGTCGCTTGCGCGGAGACTCCACGATATCTGGTTTCTCCATATTGTGTAAATCGTTCATAATGGGTGGGGTTGGATGGAGAAGGTTGAGCTTCAGGAACTTTTCTTTACCGATTGGGTTTAGCGCGACAGGGCCTAATGTGGGTCAGCCCTACTTACCGCATTGGGACAGGAGACATTTGATACTTCATTTTTACATTCATCCCATTGACTATTTGACTCTTTCAATAATCAATAGATTCCTCGAGAGCTGCCTAACTTACTAGATCTTTTTATAATGATTACTGCTAAATCGAAAATAGTTGTGGCAAACAAACTAAGACATCCCAAATGGAATAAACGTATTACAGCAGCAGTGTGACAATTGGTCAGTACACCACCTGGGCATAGAAAGAACCCCAATGCAAAAGCCGAAGAAATGTTAAGTCTTAACGGAGTAATTAGTTGCGAGTTGTTGTAAATAATCACACGTGGACACTTCCGATGCAACTACCATGTCGACTGAGTCTCGGATCATCCTCAACTAGACCATTGTCACCATGCACATGTCTGTTGCTCAAATATATGTCTCAGACCACTGGGACAATGTTTATAGTTGACGAGGAATTTGGCAAGTTGTCCACGATGATGATTTCTCCGAGTCCATGAAAACTAGTTATATAGGAGGCCAATTGCTTCACAGGTTCCAGTATCACACCTTGGTTATAGTGCGAGAGATTGTTCCTCTAATATTCTATAAATTAATGGCCACGCTTAAGCCTGCTACATAAGCTTACCTCAGACCAGATCGAGGCTTTTGCAAAGTAGCCAGACGGATTTTAAAGCAGATATAATTTCTTCTAGACCTCTAGGCAGACTGTACTTAGTAACCCTGTGCGTGCTCCGTGCTTGCTAAACAAGCCGAATAGGAACCAGAGAGCAAGACAGACGAAACATACCTCGGTCTGAAGAGCCGAAGCATATATTGTATTCGAAGACATGGTGCATCTCCCGAAACTCTATAGCATGGCATCACTCAGATATACAGGAAAGGCCCCATTTCCAGGATGTTGCTAAAAGCACTACACGCCAGAACCAGGACACTACGAATTCTAAACCAGACGCTCCGAACAGCGCAAGCGACTGGACGCTGAGTATGCAATAAACCGAAGAAACCCACTCAATCTCCGATCTCAGCTGAGAAGTTTTACTCATCAGACTTGTGCTCTGGAAGATGAGGTCGAACATCGAGATATAAAATGGTGGTATTCACCCGCTGTTCTGGATATCACTTCTACAAGAATCAACCTTCCATCTTTAGCAAGGTTACCTCTTAAAGGCATTCGGTAAGACTCACTACTATCTCGCACCTATAATATACGGCAGGCAATTGAGCTAATCATTCACTCTCGTTGTCCAACAGCTCGATCTAAAACAATGAAGTCCAACTTCCTCATCGCATTCTTCAGCTTGGCTTTGGCCGCTGTTGCTGCTCCTACCGGTAATTAATATGTCACCAGCCACTCCGGCGCTTTATTTAATTTGAAAAACATCTAATCGAGTGATCATAATAGGTCCTGGTGGACTTGGTCTTGGCGGCGCTGGTAGTGGTTCCTTGGGCGGCGGCGGCGGTGGCGGCGGTTCAATCGGATCAGGCCTCGGTGGTGGCTTTGGCGGTGGTTTCGGCGCTGGTTCTGGTCTTGGAGCTGGTCTTGGCGCCGGTGCTGGTGATGGGATCTAAAAGGATCGTTTGGGGCTGGGCTAAGGCATTCGGCATTGTGTATTCCGTTGAAGTGGTCCCCTGAGAGGATGAGAGGATGAAAGGATGATAGGACTGGCAATGGCAGTTTCAGCCCTACTTATTTCCATCATGAATTTGTCGAGCTCAGTAGAGGTCTTTATTGTAAAAGAAAAAAAAGGGAGCAAAGATAATGAAACTGCTAACGCTCAGCCCAAACTCCTTTGTAATTCTTTTTCTATCTTCCAGGATGTGTGTGCATGATACATGGGTTGTGTTAGAATGAGGTGCTCTGTATGAGTCAAAAGTGGAAAAGAAAAGTAAAAAAAAAAGTAAAATGCATAGTGAAACGGGGATGTCTATTTTACAGCTCATCTTTGCGAAGATCCTCCTTCTCCTTGGGCTGATCCTTGGGCTGATCCTTGCCCTTGCCCTTCTCGGACTCGGGCTTCTTCTTTTCCTTAGTTGCCTTCTTACCGTTGCCGTTGCTCTTCTTCTGCTGGCCAGCGTTTGCAGTCATCCTCTCGTACATGCGGTTAAGAATGCGCTCGAACTCGCGCAGCCGCGAGTCGACCTCCACAACGGTCAAAGCCGGGTCATCAGACTCGGAAAGCGTCTCTTGCAGGCTGAGCTGGGTTTCGAGCCAGGGGTTGGTGGACTCGTATGCCTGAGTGATGGCCGCAAGGTCGGCGGGAGTAAAGAGGGAGTACTTGGGGCCTGTGGGTTTGGCCGGAGCAGCACTCGTAGTAGATGTGGTAGAAGATGAAGAAGCGGAGTATGCGTCTTCATCGAGGTCATCGAGACCTTCGCCAGAAGCGGCTGGGGCCGGGGTCGATGTGCTGGTTTCGGTGGAGGTTTCTGTGGAGGAAGCGCTCGTGGCTGAGAGGGAAGAGGAGTAGATCTGCTCGTCATTTTCGATCTGTTTCTTGACCAATTCCTTCATGGACTCGGCGTTCTTGAGCATGTCCTTGAGCAACTGCACGCGTGCTGGGCGAGAAGAGCTCTCCTTCATCCGCTTCAGTGCAGGGTTGACGATGGCCTTCAGGTCATTGAGCTTCGACTGGAAATCGGGAGTCTTGGCGTTGTCGCCCTCTTCGTATAGCCAATCGCTGGCCTTGGAGACTCTCTCGGAGAGAACGGTAAGCTGATCCGGCTTGACTGCCTTGACGAACTCCTCGTTATCGGCGAGGTCCCGGCTACGGTAGATGAAAGATTCCAATTCATTAAGCGCTTCTTCGCGCAGGGTGCGATCGTGGTCCGAATCATCGAAAGCAAGAAGGCGGCCGTTGATGCGACTGAGCTCAGCGACTGATGGCGCCGGAGTCCCAAGCGCGACGGACTTCAAGCTTATCGGAATAACTTCAAGCTTAACCTGAGGGGTGGCCTTTGCGTCCTTCTTTGCGTCCTCGGTGGATGTGGTGGTGGTCTTGGAACTGGCGGAGGACGCAGTGGAGGACTCCGACTCGGGCTCAAGGGTGATCGATTCACGAGGTTCGCCATCTTCGCCGAGGGGCTCCTGCTCATCCTTCTTGCCGAGGCCGAAGAAACCCTTGACGTCTTCAACGATTCCCTTCTTCTCAGATTCCACCTCGCAGCTAACGGTACCAGCCATAACTTCGGGAAGACCGTCCACAGGGCTGAGGCGGATCGTGAACTTCGTGGTAATGTTTGCATTAGTACAGCCGAGGTTATCCTTTAGCTTAGCGACAGATGCAGTAAGGTTCTGTGTCTGGACACTGAGGATGGGCTGTTCCTCATCCTGGGCAACTTGCTGGGCGAAGCTGAATTCGAAATCCTCTAGGTTCTTCACGGTAACTTGCTTCTCAGGACCGACCTGGGAAGTGGCGGTAAACAGCTTCTGGTTTCTTTGCTTGCCGTCTGACTCCCACTTCAATGAGACGGGGTACGTAGCGGCATCACCGGTGCGAATATCCTTAACACGGAAACTAGGGCTGAGAGCAGCTCCCTTAAAGGCAGCACCAAACACAGCCGCCTCATCAGCGTTGACGTTGGTTCTGATCTTCTTAGAAGAGCCGGCGAAGTTCTCCAATTGCTTCTGGACGAACGGAGTCCGAATGGCTCCACCGTGAAGCACGACAGATTCAATATCGCCCAATTGAAGCCCGGCCGTTGTCAAAGCCTGCTCCACTGGGGTTCCGATACGGGCGACATGCTCAGCAGCCATCTTCTCAAAGTTGGCACGGGTCAGCTTGTACTTGAAGTTGACATTCTCGTCGTACAGTCCCTCGAAGCTTGTTGAAGTCTCGGTGTTGGCGCTCAGAACCTGTCGGAGCTTCTCCGAATCCTTCCAGAGTCTGGACATAGTCTTTCCATGCGCCTTGATTTCAGCTGGAGTAACCTTATCCTTGAGCTTCTTGTCCTCAACCAGGTGGGCGACCATGTCGTTCACAATGAGGTCATTCAGGGCGTCACCTCCAAGTGACTTGTCCCAGCCAGATCCAACAACATGAACTTCCTGGATAGTCTTGTTGAATTTGCCAATATCTTTAACCTTGCGGCTCTGGAACCGCAAAACACTCGCGGTCGTAGATCCAGCACCCATGTCATACACGATGTGGTATTCCGGGTTCTCGCCATCAGAAACGCTGGGGAAAGTACGGCTGGTGGCGTAGTTCAAACCGACAGACAATCCATCACTGACAAGAGCCTGGATTCTCAGACCTGCTAGTTCAGCCGCCAACTCGAGGCTGCGCTTCTCTGCCGCGGTGTAGAACACAGGGTAGGTAATGACGACATCGCGGACATCGGATCCCTTCCCAGCCAATGCATCAGCATTAGCCTTGATCTGCTTCAACTGCATTGCCAGAATCTCCTCAACCAAGAAGGCCTCCTTCTTCTGCGCCTCTCCAAGTCGGTTGCTGCGGAGAGCAACAGAGCCGCGACCATCAGGGGCGATCTCCAATTTCAACGCGGGGAACCTGCTCCAATATGTCTTGACTGCCTCCTCATCGCCATCATTGAACGGGACACCCAACAGAGTCTTCAAGTTGATGTAAACGTCATCCGGGTACCGAGCCGCGAGGGCGAGCGCATTACCACCATAGAACCGTTCGGGGAAAGACGCATCGTTCTCTCTTGTAGGCTTGAAAGCGACAGCAGCGGACTCCTTGCGCTTTGAATCTTTAGTGAGGACGATCTCGAGCGGAATGCCGGGTTTCACGAGAGCAGCCTTGAAATATTCCGTGCCGATGTCGATACCCAGGACGGCCGATCCGGCGGCAGAGGCTGGCCCAGCGAAGCTGAGGAGAAATACGAGGAATGGGAGGACCACGAGAGACAGCATTGGCGAGCTGGATAATTGTCGGCGATTTAAGAACGCCATGATCTATGTGTAGGCTCCGGGCTGCTGCGGGAGTCAGCCAAATCGCCGATTCAGGGAGTCGCTCGTAATTTCAACGGGGAAATTTACCCCAGTGCGCACATATATAGACAAATTGACAGATATTCAACGACTCCAACGGTTCGCCGAATAGTGTGTCGGGTTTCGGGCTAGCTTTGCGCCAGATGGATGATCGGATGGAGCTATGGGATAGCTCAAGACTGATGTTGGGTTGGGGTTTGGTAGTGGGGGACGATGAACAGGAAAAAGAAAACTAGGAAAATGACTCAAAATTAAGCCATTTGAAAGCAAAGGGATACTGTGGCCACTTGGCGGTAACGTAACTTGAAGCCTAAAAGAGCTGTTGGATGAGGACACGGGTCATCATGCAAACACGATGTTTGATGTTTGCACTGCTTATCGTTATCGCATTATGTCACAGCCCTAATTTCCAACAGGGCTGAACTGTGTACTAATCATGAAGGGAGACGTGGGCTTAATAGAAGTAAGTATAAATTCATAACTAATGTATATATGACTATAATTAGGGTTCCATAATCATAGATAAAGAGCATCAATTCGTGAATAAATCCATTAATAACCGTCATTCTGGATATTATAGTTCTACCGTATACTGCATATCCAAGGATTTCTTAGACAGTACCGGTAAAATAAATAGGGGATTGTTACAATGCGATCCCCCTCGCCTGATTCTGCCTGTACTGCCTTTTTCCATAGGTATTAATTATTTTTATAGGTATATTTCTGTACTTTAGGATTCTAGTTTATATAGTAAGAAATGCACCTTCTACTAGAGTTAGAAAAGAATGCATATTTTAGCAGATATATTGCTGTACACTCCTATATAACTGTTAATTCTGCATAAAATGCCTCTAGCACCTCTAAAATCCTTATTATAGTTACCTGTAGTTTGTCCTCAACCTCGACCTCGCCCTCCATTGGCCTCGGGACAGGTCGTGCTGCAGCGGCCAGTTCTCATACTGGGCTGCTTGGTGGCCGGAGGGGCAGTCGAGAAGGCATAAAGCTGGCTTCCGTGGGAGGTTGTTTGAAAAGATCCGTAGTCGAGGAAATATTTGTATAGTAGAGGGGTGTGGGAGAGAAATTTTGCCGCAGAACCGGGGGAATTAAACTTTCTTGGTCAACATGCGATCACTATCAAGGCTCCCCTTTGCCGATCGTCAGGCCATCCGCGATAAGTTTCGCAAAGTCTATACGTATGATTATCTAGTGACGACAGCGAATCATTAGGCTAATAGAGAGTAGAAGGTTTTTACGGTGTGGGTATATGCCATATATGGCTGGTCCATCGAAGATCATTTATGACAAGTCTAGTGGTCAAATGTGTGTATATACGAGATTATCTATATGGACTATAACAATCTAACTATCTCTAGGCACATGTGCGGATTCAAACTCGCATCTCCGTTTGACGAACCTCAATAGTGGGATGATGTTAACTACTTCCAATACGGACTCATCCAACCCTCCGATAGCCGATTCGACTGGGAAGGAACACCACCCGAAACGGCGGATTAGATCAAAGATGTCAACGGCTGGACGTGGTGAATATGGAAACAACTACAGCGGGATACGGTGTGAAGTAGGACCATCTCTTTCCTGGCTGGCTTATGATGGGAGACGTGGGCTTAACGAATATAAGTATAAATTCATCAAATAATGTGCATATGACTATAATTAGGGTTCCATAATCATAAATAAGGAGCGTCAAGTTGTCAATAAACCCATTAATAACCGTCATCCTAGCATCCTAGCATCCTTCAAGACTGGACATACCGAGTACAACTTTCTTTTTCTTCGGTATTTGAGTAATACTCCCTTTGTACATTTATAAGATCCATCGTCCAGCAGCCACTACTAAGAGCGATAACATCATATTCGGTCTGACAGATCAACCTATATATTGATCAATTATAGCAGAGCAAATAGGAGAGCCAGGCTAGGAATGAAAGCAGCAGCAGACTTCTGGAGGACTGGAGCACTGTTGAAGGCAGGCGAGGAGGAAGCAGGGGGAGCGGAGGTAGAAGAAGTGACGGGGCTTGACTGTGCCGGGGCAGTAGGCTCAGTCGCTGGAACGCTAGGCTGAGTCGCTGGAACGCTAGGCTGAGTCGCTGGAACGCTAGGCTGAGTCGCTGGAACGCTAGGCTGAGTCGCTGGAACGCTAGGCTGAGTCGCTGGAACGCTAGGCTGAGTCGCTGGAACGCTAGGCTCAGTCGCCGGAACGCTAGGCTCAGTCGCCGGAACGCTAGGCTCAGTCGCTGGAATAGTGGGCTTGATAGCCGGAGGAGGCACCACGACAGAAGTTGTCGAAACAACAGGGGGAATAGTGGCCTTGGTGGGAGGGGCTGTGGGCTGAGTGCAACCCTCAGTGCAGGTGGAAACGGACGTCACGGTGACCGTGCTGGTCTGGGTCACAGGGCGGGTGTAGGTTGATGTGCCGCTTGTGAGAGTACTCCAAGTCACTGATATTATCAGCAATTGTAATTGACAGAACGGTCAGGTTCTTACTTACCCGGGCAGGTGGTAGTGGTATAGGTGGTGGTCACGGTAACTGGAGGAGCGCCAGTGGGGGTCTCAGTCTCGCAAGGAGTGGTAGACGTAGGAGGGGGTGTGGTGGGAGTTTGGGTCTCGCTAGGAGTCGAGCTTGCAGGAGGGGGCGAGGTAGGAGTGCCGGTCTCACAAGGAGTCGAGCTCGCAGGAGGGGGCGAGGTGGGAGTATCAGTCTCGCAGGGAGTCGAGCTTGCAGGAGGGGGCGAGGTAGGAGTGTCGGTCTCGCATGGAGTGGAGGTAGGCGTCACGACCGGGGGCGTAGTTGGCGTGTCGGTCTCGACAGGCGGAGTGGTGGTATCAGTTTCACATGGAGTCGAGGTAGGTGTTACAACCGGGGGGATAGTAGGCGTGTCGGTGTCGCATCCCGACACGCACGGGGTAGAGCTCTCGACAGGCGGAGTAGTCGTCGGCGTCACGACTGGAGGAACAGTGGGGGTAGAAGTCTCAACAGGCGGAGTAGTCGGCGTCACGACTGGAGGAACAGTGGGGGTGGAAGTCTCAACAGGCGGGGGAGAGGTCCCTGCTGGGGGACCACCGCCACCGTGACCATCATCCCCATGACCGCCATCGCCGTGATCCCCATGGCCACCTCCCCACCATTGACCACCGCCGTGGTCGTCACCACCGCCGCGGACAGCGATGCGAGCTTTACCAGCATGTCTGGGAGCAATGACCATGCCGGACACCAAGGTCACGGCGTAGAGCAGAACAATTGGAGCGCCGCGCATCTTGGCTAGCAAACGAATGATTGTTATGTCTGGAATATATAGGGCTGATATGTTCCTGGAAACGAAGGACGATAGGAACCGTAGCGAGAGAGTTCCTAAACAGGCAATATCGACAATTGAAATATTTGCAGGATCGAGGCTGGGAGCAGACGGGGAAGTAGAGCAAGTTTATATGTGCCTCTGGGGTTAGGTCTGCTCAGAGCTCCAATTCCTGTTTGGCTGGCTCAGTCGATAGCTCCATTCTATTGGCGATTAGGCCAGTGTGGACCAACCGGTACCATATTGGGCATTCAAGATAGACGAAAGTCAGAAAAAGTGGCGCTCATATTCTAACACGAATCAGAACTAGCATAGACGAGCAGTATTCAGCAGTCGGCCCAGATATTTCCAGCGATGTGGCTGGTCATGGATCTGGATCCAGAGGTCATGACCAGCGCATGTACACGGGCCCGGTTGACTAGACGACCAGGTGCTAGGGTTGAGCCAATGATAACTTGACGAGGTCTCGGATATTGGCGTTTAGTTTTCTGACCTCGAAAACCTGAGCTAAACCATGCCAAAGTCAAAGTATTCAGAGCTCACAGAGCACGGTGTATGAAATCAGCCAATTGACTCTGATGACGCAGATCGGTACTTGGCAATGCGGGAGATAGCTGTGATTTTCCGTCATGGTACTGAGTGCACTCCATGTTCGGTTGGGCTTCTGCTGGTTTCTGTTTTTTTTTTTTTTTTTTTTTTTTTTTTTTTTTTTCC
>PKQL01000056.1:0-77756 GCA_002916455.1 Penicillium sp. CF05 | reverse complement strand
TAAGCTTCCTACCATTGGGTTGTCGTTGAAAAAGTGATTTTCCGCCTTTCCATCGCCGGCGTAGTCGATGCATTGGGACCGCGAATTCACGCGCAGTTTTCGTGATATTAGGTTTAGATTGCTCAGAGAGAGAATCGAGAGCTTTCTCTAGCTGAATCTCTATTTGTTTATTGGTTTTAGGCATGGTTGATAGAGTGGTGGTGGATCAAAGTGAAAATAGTAAATTTAAAAAAAAAGTTGCATTTGGGTGATCTATTGCATATGGGTGGCGGACCCTCGCTTGCGAGGGTCCGTATTTTGAAAAAAAATTACAGGGGCCGGTTAGTGCCTGAGTGGCGTCAGTGCCGAGGTCCAGGACGTGGAGTATACCCCACAAGCCCTAATTCTGAGTTGCCTTGATGTCTCAGATTGGTCTAATTAGTATCATTAGTATATATCATGAGGGGTTGCCATGTAGTGCAGATCATCTAATTTATCAGTAGACTGTCAAGCCATCAGATTAGATCAGTCATTATAGACTACCTAGGTAGGTACCTACATACATACCTAGATAGGTAGACTAGCCTCAAACAGTCGATATTGCAGCATTGGCTGTGAAAATTCTTATAACAATCACAATATCCCGTACTTAAACGGTTGTCATTGAAGGATAAATGGGCACACAGTCCGATCTTCGTCTGAAGAGTACCATAACAACTATGTATAGTTTTTGTAGCTTCTGCTAACAACCTTGGAAGCCATAAGGCTCGGTTATAGTAGCCGAGAGACAGAATAGTGCATAAATCATAGATATCCAGGTCAGAGCTTGATGGGATCAAGGTCGATATGATTCCTATGTTAAAAACAACGTCCAATATGGCTGTTTCTGGCTTCCTATATAAGTTGAGCTGCAGATATTTGAAAACAAAAAAAGTAAATACGGTCCATTTCTCAATAATAATGCCAGGCACTAATTATCCAGTGATCTGAGCATGTTATAATACTCATCCATGATATTAACGTCGATATAAGACCCAACTTGTCCTGCCCTAATCCGGTGAGGTGCGACTGACAGATGACTAAGTCTCAGCCTCAGGCCAAAATCCTCATGATCTTCAATTCTAGATCACCCTGGTTTATTTCAGGCTTTGTATTTGATGCCTTCACTTTGCACGCCTAAAGGCGAAAATTATCTGCCTATTTACTGTACATTTTACTGAACATAATCTGTCTTGTGGCTGCTTGCCGTCTTTCATGTCCGCTTTCCCCTCGTCCTCATCCCCCACCTCAATTTGAATCGCCCTGGGACATGTTCATGGGAGTAAGTCGGGCAGACACAACTCAATAACCTGAGAGATGGAGGAGAGTACTCTTTTCGGCGATGACTTGCCGCTTCCACCCGCCCGACTTTTCGAACGATTAAGCCAGTTGCCAGGCTATACCTGGGATCAGGCGATCGAACCGTTTCACTCAACATACAATCACTGGCATATCTCAGGATACCGTCATGCCTTGGAGCCAGATGTCTTAACTCCTCTCGCAGACTCCTCAAATCCCGCCTCTTCCGGACCGTCGAGCCTCACGCGCTTCTCCCCGCGCACAGAGATCCGGCCATCCGCCCGTGCCCTGCGAAGGTTGAGCGCCAGCGAAACCAGCAGTGAGATTTCATTTTCCAACCACCATAGCCTAGAAACAGATCAAACATGGATACCGGTCATCGCGCGAATCTCCACCAACATTATTCGGCTCGAACGAGAGTTTCACATGCTGAGGTCGATTGTACAATCGTCAGATCCGGATTGCAATCATACAATACGACCAGTCGACTTGATCAGGTTGCAGCCAGATGATGGCCACTCGAAAACGCTGCTGGTTGCAATTTTTGAGTCTCCAGGCCATGACAGGTTGCGAGATCTGGTTACGTTTGGCCCTGCCTCATTTGCGGCAGGGTCCAGAAGTGAAGGCAACAATGCCACCCCCAGCGAGCAGGTCTCGTTGCAAGCCTTTTTTGATTTCGCAATCGGGGCATGTGATTGCCTAGAGATTTTACACTATGGCCTGAAGACAGTGCACGGCGAAATCAGAGGTGATGCGTTCCATTTCTCTGCAGAGACTGGTGCAGTGAAGCTCGCAAACACCGGTAACGGTGCTAGATCATTTGACAACGTCCTCAGCGAGGGCTGGTCCTCCGTTTCGCGCGAGCTCGGAGCAAAGTACAAACTGCAATTTATTGCGCCAGAGCAGACTGGAAGGATGCCCACAGAGCCGGATAGTCGCACTGATATCTATGCGCTCGGCCTATTCTTCTGGTCCATGCTGGTGGGGAAGTTACCATTTGAAGGAACCGACCCCGTTGATGTGGTACAAAATGTACTAGGCAAGAGGTTGGTACCAGTATCTGGGAAACGAATGGATGTTCCGGATGCTCTCTCCGCTGTGATTCAAAAAATGACCCAAAAGGTGGTTCATGATCGCTATCACACAATCTCATCTGTCAAGAGAGACTTAACCCATATTGCGAAATTGCTCGGTGATGGTGACAGTGAGGCATTGAGCAATTTTCAAGTCGCGCAAGGAGACGTGTCTTCCTTTTTCACTCTGCCAACACAGATGTTCGGGCGGCAACAAGAATATGACAAGATCATGAATATCATCGAAAAGGTCAATAAGCGCCAGGCGATGGCCTTGGCTAAAGCCGGAACCCAAAGTCCTAGTACAATGCACGCTCTCACATCGGCTTCGTCCATCTCTGAAAGCCGTATCGAAAGCTTCGAGTTTGCTTCTGTCTCTAGCGAATCTGGCTCCTTCAACCTGCCTCCTCGATCGTCTTCTAATGCCACCAGTCATCACCTCGCACAAGTGACCACCCATGAATCTGCGCCAGGTAGTGACACGTCGTTGTCCACTCCGAAGCATACAATTGTCACCGATGCGTATTGCCAAAGCCCAGGAGCAGTCTCCACCAGAGTCAAGAGCCCATCGCATTCTCGGTCTTCCCATAATACAGACCGCGATAGTCACCCCTCCATCGGTCCTCCAAGTCAACCATCAACAAACCATACTGTTAGTCAATCGGGATCACTGCAATCCTTGAATAAACCGAAGAATAGTGGGAAGTCTCGCCGCAGTGAACGCTGTGAAGTGATCACAATTAACGGTCCCGCGGGGATTGGGAAAACGGACCTCTTAAATCGGATACAGCCAACAGTTCGCAAACTCGGATGTATAGCAATTACTCGTCTGGACCGAGCCAAACGTGTCCCGTTCGAGCCTTTTGCGAAACTATTGGCCAGTCTTTTGCGCCAAATTTTCTCTGAGCGCGATGTCACCACAGATTACCACAATAATGTTAGGATGGCCCTGCGACCGATGTGGCCTACTCTGCACAGAGTTTTGGATCTTCCCGAGCAGCTGATGTCCCCTGGCGCGAAATACAGACCGACTGAAGCAAAGGCCAATCTTCTCATGCCAGATAAGGGTGAGCCATCCAAGCACGTCAATATCCCCGGGCTGGATCAAGGGCAGACTTCCCAGGATTTCTTTTTGGCAAATGCTGCCTCGAAGAACATGCGGCTCATGGAGACCTTCCTTGAGATATTGCGAACGCTGTGTCATTTCAAACTGATCACTATATGCCTTGATGATCTCGAACATGCAGATGACGAAACTTTGGACTTGGTAATGAAAATCATCAAAGCAAAGCTCCCCTGTGTCCTTATATTGTCAAGTCGCAAAGACGAGATTCCATCTGACCAGGTGAGGTCTCTGTTCGAGGAAGATCTATCCATGATCACGCGAATCGCACTCGAGCCCCTCGAAGAGAAGCATGTCATGGAAATTGTAGCAACGACAATGCACCAGAAACCTGATCAAACATTGACACCACTCTGCGCGGTCATCCAGGAGAAGAGCCGAGGAAATCCCTTCTACGTCCGGGTAATGCTTGAGACTTGTTACAGAACAAACTGCATTTGGTATTCGTGGAAGGACTCAAAGTGGCTATTCGACCTCGATCGGATATTTACCGAGTTTGTGGCTCCTGTGTACGGCGAAGGGCTTGGACTTGGATTTCTCACCAAGCGTCTTCAGGACATCCCCCAAGCCGCTCGATCAATCATGGTCTGGGGAGCTCTCCTGGGTAGTCCGTTCTCTTTTTCTCTGGTGCAAAAGCTCTTAACCAGCGAATTTCTTTATTCGAGCAGTGACGACGACGATGTTGATCTCACAACGCCGCAAAATGTCACACTTATCAGACAATCAGAAGGTGATATAGTTGTTGGGTTGCAGTTTTTGGTTCAAGCAAACCTCTTGAACACAGGTAAAACCGACGATGAGTTTAGGTGAGTTACCTACGGTTGGTTACTGCTATAGCCAAACTTTTAACTAATTTTCCTAGGTTCGCCAATGAACGGCTTGCACAGGCTGCCCTTTCTTTGGGCGAGAGTCGAAATGTAGAGAAGATGCATTTCATCGTTTCACAAGCGCTGATGAAATATTACCACGACCATCGCAGTCGCTATTCGATGGCCCATCATGTGGCACTTGCATCGCCCACTATCAAGTCTCGCGTCAACAGACGCCTCGAATATCGACGGATCTTATGGGATGCTGGACAAACCGCTTTCCAGTCGGGTGCGCGGCCTTCCGCACTTTGGTACTTCCGTCACGCCATCGCTTTACTTCAGGATGATATGTGGAACGACCTTCAACCAGATGTTTACTACGACGAAACCATGCGGCTATTCATCACGACCTCCGAGATGTCGTGGTCTCAAGGTCACAATGACGATGCACTCCAGTTGATCAACGAGGTGTTTGTTCATGGCAAGGACGCCGTGAGCAAGTCAAAAGCCTGGATCATCAAAGCGAAAATCTTCGCTCAGATCGGCGATCATCACCGCTCGATGGAATCACTTCTCACCTGCCTTGATGAATTAGGTGTGCATCTTCGTGAACCTACAACGTATGAAGAGTGCGACGCTGCCTATCTTCGGCTCAAGTCCTATCTCGAGACTGCTGACATGAGATCTATTGTCCACAAGCCAGTCTCGAAGGACCCCACTATAGAGACTATCGCCGCAGTCATGTCGGAAGCGATGACAGTTACGTACTGGGACGATGCATTGACTTTTTATCGGATGGCACTTGAGAAGATGAACATTCATATCTTCAAGGGCGGATTCACACAGATCGCAGTAGGTTGTTCCCATCTTGCCATGATCGCCTTTAGTCGCTTCAAAGACAGTGAGTTTGGCATAAGACTTAGCGATCTTTCTCTGGAATTGCTCGAACTCTGCCCTGATTTGTCCACTCAGAGCAGAGGCTCGATTGTTCATAATCTCTACGTCAGCCATTTACGTGTTCCCATGGCATCAACACTGCCAGCCTTGGAAGCTTCCCTCGAGGCTTCTTTCTCAATGGGTGACCCGTATCTTACCTTGATAAACATCTCATCAATGGCCATGACACGATTGTATCTGGGTCAAGACATGACGCAGCTGGAAGCTTTCTGCGTGGAGACTCCTGAAGAAATTCCCAAGTGGCAACAAGATACTCGCGGTGGAGCTAGCCTTATTGCAGTCCAGCAAGTTGCACGCGCTTTGCAAGGCAAGACCGACTTCCGATCTGCCGACAGCATCATGTCAGACGCCAATCACAACACAACTGAGTATATGATGCACTTAGATATTAACTCCAGCAACGCCGATAGACCCCGTGATATCTACTGGGGTCTTGCCATGATCCCACTGTTCATGTTCGGTCACCACACTAGAACAATCCAAGTCGGTACTCAACTTCTGTTCACCAGGCACAGGCTCTGGTCTGCACGTGTGTCCTACTTGATTTATTTCTATCTGGCAGCCTCACTCCTAACGCTTCATAATGACAATCCCTCCCAAGGGTATCTCGACGGCAAGATGGACACAGTCTTAGAATACAAGGCCGAAATTGATTTTGCTCGAGCTGCATCCGAAGCAAACTATGGCATGTGGGCTCTAATTTTAGAAGCCCTGATCTCCGAGGTTCGCAACGATCATAGCGCTGCCATCCAGGGCTTCGAGTCTGCGATCGATCATTGCCAAATCCATGGTTGGCCCCTTGAAGAAGCCTTGGCCCTGGAGCTGCAGGGCGAGTTTTTGGTTAGACGTGGAGCAAAGAGGGCGGCTCGTGCTGTGATCCAAGATGCCATCGCTTCATGGAGCTCCATTGGGGCTGGTGGCAAATCGTCACAGCTGGCTGAAAAGCACGAATGGTTACTCAAGACGGCCACATCCGCAAAAACTGTGGACGTTGGCTGTCAGACTATTGATTCGCTGCTGGAGATCAGCCGTGATGTTGTGCAAGAAGAGGTTCTGGTCCCCCAGCAGATGGAAGAAGACGAAAGGAGACAACAGTGGATTGAGCAAAATGGTGTTGCTGCTGGAGAACGGTCTTTAGACATATCAAGTGTCGGGCTAGACATTATTGACTTGTCCAGCATTCTCGAGTCCAGCCAAGTCATGTCATCTGAGCTCCAAATTGACAAGCTTTTTATGAAAATGCTTGAGATTATCTTGGAGTCCTGCAACGGCTCTGATTTCGCTATCATTGCTACCGACTTTGATGACAACAACGGCTTTGCAATTGCCGCAGCAGGCGATTCTGAAAGGGGCCAGAAATCATTCCCAGAGGGTCTCCCCTTCTCAGAAATGGAGGACCGGATGGCCTTACATATCTCGGACTATGTCATGCGCACAAAGGAGGAAGTTCTTGTCCACAACGTTCTTGAAGATGAACGATTTTCGAACGTGAGCGAGATCTACCTGGCAAATTTCCCGGCGGGTCGGTCTGTTATCGCATTGCCAGTCGTGCAAGGAGATCGTCTTCTCGGCGTCATTCATCTGGAAGGAAAACCAAATTGGTTCACACAGCGCAACGTTGTGGTCCTGCATTTGCTTTGCAACCAGATTGGTATCTCGTTGTCCAACGCGTTGCTCTTCCGTGAAATCCGCAAGGTCAGCGCCAAGAACGCTTCCATGATTGAGTCTCAAAAGCGTGCATTGGCATTGGCACGCGAGGCCGAACAGAAGGCTAAGATTGCGGAAGCCGAAGCCAAGCACAACGTGAAGCTAAAGGAAGATGCAGCAAGAGCCAAGTCAATTTTCCTTGCCAACATTTCTCATGATCTGCGTACTCCAATGAACGGTGTGATTGGTCTGTCGGAACTTCTCAAGGGCACTTACCTTGACAAGGAGCAAGATGAATATGTTGAATCGATTCGTGTGTGTGCTGATACCTTGCTCACCCTCATCAACGACATTCTCGATTTCTCGAAACTCGAGGCCGGAAAAATGAAGATCTCCACCGTCCCACTCAATCTAAAACAAACCATTTCGGAAGTCATCCGGGCTTTGCGATACACGCATCGTGACAGAGGCCTAGAGACCATCGAGGTTCTCGATAAGGTACCACCAGAGCTCGTTGTTCTTGGCGACCCTGTTCGTCTCCACCAAATTTTCATGAATCTTCTCAGCAACAGTTACAAGTTCACTCCTGCCGGGTCAGTCACGGTCAAAGCGAGGGTTGCACGTGAGGGCAAAGGTCGGGTTCGCCTTGAATGCTCAGTCTCCGACACCGGCATTGGTATTCCAGACGAACAAAAGGCTCGTCTTTTCCGACCATTCTCACAGGCTGATGCATCCACGGAAAGATCATATGGCGGTAGTGGTCTTGGCCTATCAATATGTAAAGCTATTATTGAAGATGTTCTCGGTGGAGCTATCTGGCTTGAATCGAAATCTGGAGTTGGGACAACTGTGACATTCCACCTGATCTTCAACAAAGCACCCAAGAAGACGGCGGTCAAGACTGCGTGGTCACAAGATCTGAGCAATGCAGAAAATGAAGCACGTCGGTCCTCAGCTCGCGACCTCACCCAGATCCCTCGTGAACAGATCCGAGTGTGCATTGCCGAAGACAACCCAATCAACCAAAAGATCGCCGTTAAGTTCGTCACTGGGCTTGGCCTCCAGTGTAACGCATACAGCGATGGCAAACAAGCCGTCGATGCTCTGCGTGCAAGCTCCCAGGAGGGCAACCCATTCCACGTGGTCCTCATGGACGTGATGATGCCCACTCTTGACGGATATAATGCGACCCGCGAGCTGCGTCGGGATCCCGACCCCAATGTAAACGAAGTCCTAGTCATCGCCATGACGGCCAGTGCCATCGAAGGCGATCGCGAGAAATGCCTGGAGGCTGGCATGAACAATTATCTCCCGAAACCGGTCCGCTCACCCATTTTGAGCGAACTATTGGACAAATATCTCGCTCCTGTGCCGCCATCCTATCCCAAGTCTCGCCTTGCTATTCGAGAAAAACGGTCGAAAGCAAGTATCGATGGTGGCGGCGGCACACCTACCAGTTACTCCTCCTCGGCTTCGGATGAACCGAAACCATTCTCACTAGAAAAGAAATGAGTCCACGCACTTTTAATTTATACCCGAGTTTGCAAGATAGAAGCTAGGCGTCATTTGGGTTGATGAGTTTATCTCTCTTTGGCTTTTTGTTTTGTTTTCGCCTCATTCACTATAGGTAGTTCTTTAATGTTTCGCGATTCCAGAATCATGCATCTGGTTCTTTTCTTTTTCTTTTTCTTTTTCTTTTTCTCTTCATGGACGATACTGTTTCCCGCTCATAACCATGGTCAAATAACATACTTCTTCATTGGATATGATCGGATAGATGTCTGGATTGGACATCTTAACATCGTGCATTATATACATGTAGAATATCAGCTATAGTTATTCATAATTCTCATGGTATCAGGCAAAAGCCTTAAATACGGCAACCAAAGACGGGAAATTGCTAGACACCACTATCGGGCACGGGTGAACACCCGAGTATCCTCGCCACAGGAATCGAAAAGGTCCAATTTGCGCCTACTGTGCCTATTGTGACAGTGATTTCCTGCGCAACCTGCACAGAAGAGCCCGGAGTTAGTCGGAATTCAACCATTCAGCCAATAAGACCTGCAATTGGTTCTGCCACGCTCTCGATACCAATATTCCACAGCGGGCGACAATAGCCGCCCTACTTCGGGTATTCCTACTATATGGTATGTCATCCAGGCAGTGCTGTGTACTAATGTAACAGACAGAAGAAGTCGTGAGGCGAAATAAAGGAAATCAGGTCAAGCATGGCATCTACCAGTGTTCGTACACAGGGTTATACAATGACGCAGCAATTCGTGGATTTAATGTTGATTCCCATATATCCCGAATCTTTTGCAGTACACACGAGGTGTACTTACTGTTGCAATGTTGACCAACTTGCCTGTGTGACATTCAACGAATTCTCCCTCAAGTCAGAGATTCAGGATTGCGATCACGCAATCAATTTTTGCCCCTACACATAGCCCACGAGCAGGTTAGAGGAATCGACTGCTATAGAACATGAAATATCGGAAATCAGGACGCATGAGGTCATCCCAAACTGTGAAAGCAGATATCAGAGTGAAGGTCGACATATTATTTCAACATGAACAACACATCAAACTAAGCTGTAAAGCTTCTAAACCAACGCCAGCAATGCTTTCATATTATTCAATGGCGCAAATAGCAAGATGAAAAGGAAAGAGAAAAAAAAAAGAAAAGAAAAGAAAAGCACTTTTTTCGCTATCCCTTTCCAGTAGTCTTTGTGGCAGCATTCTCCAAGGCCGTATATCTCCACTCGTATTGTGCCATTGCTCTTTTATCACTTGCAGAGCGACCTTCGTTCTTGCCAGTCAAGTCCTTTGTGCCCTGCATCTGTATCTCCCACCCCTTGAGAATTCGCGCCTGGGCTTCCGCGATCGATGTCAGATTTGAGTTCTGAGAGGCCATTCGTTCGTCAATCGTGGCATGATACGATAGTTTGGCGCGGAAGAGGGCCATCTCGCATTCGTCGTACTTGATTCCTTTTGCCTCGGGCACCATGTTGTCTTGTGTAGTCTTTGGTGGCATCTCGGACTGGACCCCGAGAGAGAGAGAAAGGTTGTCGATGTAGCAGGCAATGGAATGTGGGAGTTCGGAAGGAGTGAAGGAAATATGCACAGTATTATGTTCAAAAGAAGTACGTATATATAGTCGAAAGATGAAGCGAGTGATTCGACGTCACGCCTAGAACCTGACGCAAACATAGAAATATGGTGAAAGGAAGGGCTGCAAACTAAGGACCGAAAGAGCTAGGGAAAATGCAAGAGAAATCTCCGATTAATTATATCATGACGAGATCATACTCACCGTCATTATCGAAAGGAAACATCGCCCCTCCAATACCCGACGTGCCGGATGTATCACACTCAATTCACCCTCAACGCGCAGAAAAGGGGGCATTGCCACAGTCAAACCATCCCGGAAAGAGAACAAGATCAAAAGACACATGCACATACACACACACAGGAGCATCTCAACAAACCCTAACGGCTTCTTCACGCCAAATCTTCGTATTCGTGCCTCTAACTTGTTAAACGGTACTCGAAGTATGGCGCTGTACATCCCGTGTTGAGCGGCGATGACCCGTTTGCGTTTTGGCGACAGTGCCATCTGTCTCGTGATGAGAAGCCGGGCCAATCGATCTGGGTTGCCACCTTGTCTGGCCCTCTTAGTGCAAAAGCCATGGTGACACCATGTTTGAATCGCCAGACCGCACAACCGGACGTGCATGACTAGAGGAATTTTGCTGGAAGAGTCATCAATCGGCAGATGCAGTACCGTCTCGGTCCGTATGGCCGTGCGCACATCTCTGTGTATCAGGGTCTATAGATGAGATGATGTCTGTATATTGTGTGTACTCCCTACAATTACTTATTCTTCTATATCTCGATGCCTATTGGACAGATGGCTGTTTGCATCAAACCATCCGATCCGGATTCTCTTCAGCTGAGAGACAATCAAAAAAAGAAGTTTAGCGTCTCTATACCGTTGCCACGAGGGTCAATTGGAGGCGAGTAACCGGATTACACGAAAATAAAGTTGATGTAGCCTGCCCGTCATTTCCACTTTACCTGTGTCCCCTCTCTCTCTCTCTCTCTCTCCATGCTCTTCATATTGTTCAGGAACCTTCGATATCTGCAGAGAAGAGCAGAAAGATCCTACTTGGTTCCACTGGTATCGATGCGGTGTCTGGCCCAGACTATAAGTAATTGGCAATTCCCCAGCACTATTGGCTTTCCTCCTTACAATCAGAGACATATATATCTTCAGTACAAATAAAAAAAGAAAAAGCAAGGCCCCATGAACCAGCTAAACTATATGCCTCAGTCACTTAGTCTCTTTTTCCAAGATTGTCTCTTTTTTAGCTTGCGTCACCATCCAATTCTTTCAAGGATAACCGTATTAGGGCTGCAGAGCACCCACACCGGGTCATCTGTGACACTACAGAACTGCAGGAAGCCCGTTGACCGTTTTATTTTTATTTTTTCTTGAAAAAGCACATGATGGCAATTGAAGGCTAAAACTATGAGAATAGTCTCCAACTAAGAACCTCTCTAGAGAGGGCTACAAAAGGGATCGGAGTGTAAAAGGTCCTAACTCGGTACCTGATTTGTTTGTGCGACTGCAGGCCGATATGTAGGGGACCGATGGCCCGTAATTTAATACTGGACTGGTGGCGATGAGTATCGGAGAAAGAAAAAAAGATATCCATAAGGTACCTAGACATCCCAACGGGAAATGGGCTTGAGGAAGGGACAATTTTAGGGCTCGCGAGATCATCTGATGTCAACCAATAACCAATTGTAGACCTCATCTTGGAACCGAACCCAACACCATCCTTTTGGGAAGTTGGTAGGGGTACAAAATATTTCAAAGCTGTTTCTGATGCCTCATATACGTTTGGGAAGACAGAGGGAAATTGTGTAACAGAACAAGCACCTCTCCGACGGGTAGGCACAGTGTCGGGTCCGACGCGTTTCAACTGTTCCACTTGTGCATTTATCTTGATCTATGTGTAATGTTGGGAGAGGTCTGTAACTTGTCTACGTTTATTGATTTGGAGACAACAACTCTAAAGTTTCGCTCTGAATCCAGAGCCTGGAGCTGAAACAATGACGGGAAGTATACAATCATATTATTCTCTCCCTTTAATATAGCAGAAAACAGCTTCTCTGCTACTGAGTGTTTATCATTTCGCATTGCCCTCCTCATCCCGGTCCACCGCCGCTCTCGCTTTCTTGGCCTTCTGGATATCCAACGACATCTTCACCGGATGGACTCCCGGGGTCTCAAACACCGCGTTGATCTCCTCCAGAGACAGACCGCTAGTCTCTGGGAATAAGAACCACGACAAGACAAGCTGGATCGAGTTGTACACGATATACACGACCCAAATCTTATACCCGACCTTTGCAATACCGACGCTAATTCCGTAAGTCTGCGCGGCTCCGGCACCTCCTTGGATCAAACCGTAAAGACCCATTCCCTTGGCACGAAGTGGTAGGGAGAGAATTTCAATCGGATACAAGTTGTGCATGGTTGCAACAAATGTCGCTGAGAACGTCTGGTAAAGGAAGATCCAGAGAATGCTCAGCGCCGCCGTCGCTGTAGTGGCATGGACACTGTACTGCCATGAGGTGATAGTCGTAGCCGTTTGGAAAACAATCATGCTGATAAGACCGATAAAAATCATGGTTCGCCTGCGGAATTTATCAATTATAAGCGCACCAACGGCCGTAAAGACGAAATAGACTGCGGTGGTGCCCATGTTGATACCGAGTTGCTGCTTGTCGCCGTTGATGCCGAGTTGCTCTAACGAAGGAACCAGCTAAAAAAAAAGTTATTAACGACTTAATAAGGTGCCCTTCCGTCCAACTACTCACATAGTACGTGATAATACCACCTCCATTCCACTGCTGGAAGAGCGAATACAAAAATATAACCAGCAGTCGGAAACGGGCAGTCTTGGTGAAGAAGACCCGATAGTCCCAGGCGGCCCTGTAGCCCGTCTGGTCGTTCTCAAGAGACTCTTCAATCTGTCTTACTACGATGTCGACAATGGGCTCATTGATGTCGCTGCTAGTGGTGTGGTACTTGGCGACGACTTCTTTGGCCTTTTGACAATCGCCCTTCAATACATAATAACGGGGCGACTCGGGAGTTAGAAAGTATATTCCCACGCACACAATAGTGGGGAATAAAGCCTCGAGGATGAGGGGAACACGCCAGGAGTTGTTACCAGGCAACTCGGTAAGTCCAATCATGGCACCCAAAATACCAAGACTCCCTACTTGGAAGCATGCCCCAAAAAAGCCGACCATAAGACCACGCAGGTGAATAGGCGAAATCTCGCCGATGTACTGAGAGCTTGACATGAGCGAAGTGCCGAAGCCCATGAAGAATCGACCGGCCATGAACATCGGCAGGTTCGTGGCGAGACCTTGCATGAGAGATGCGAAGATGACAATGGCGTTGCCGGTGAAATTGATTCCACGGCGACCGATCACGTCCGCCAAACCCATGAAGGGTGCTCCGCAGACGATACCAATCTGCATCAGAGCATTGATCAATCCATATGTGCCACCACTGCTTTCGAAACCGAAGTATTCATGCCATTGACCCAACGCATTAACGCCGCTGATGACTCCCCAGTCGATTCCAAAGCCAGCTTGGTTACAACCATGAATGAACATGATGAGACCCAGACGGGCTCCGGTCCACGACCACAGAGTCAGAGAATCCTTGGACAACTTCCACAGGTCTTCTTCTGTCACCCGTGCCAGGACAATCTCCTCAATATGTTCCAGATCTTCGCTCTTGTCCAGCTTGGCCTGTACAAAGGCAGTATCCGAGGTCATTGTTGCGTTTTGGCGAACTCGATCGAATGAAATTGGAAGAGTAGAGATATGATTGTCCCAGAAATATGGGTCTATTACCCTTGACCTGTAGTCAAGTTCGAGCTAAGAGTGGGGATATGCCGGGGTATTTCTGCTCCGGTGAAGCCATCTCGCAAAGCTAGGGGGTGACGAACTAGCGGTCGGCATCTAGGCTGTTGTCGAACGACCTATTTCGCCACGGAGAATACATGAGCTTGGATGTAGATTAGCTCGTGGCGTGTTATATCTGACAGGACGGACAATGATTGGTGAGTGATGGGGGTCACGTTGTACATTTTGTACGCCAATTCCCAATTCCTGAATTTCCTTTCCTCGCCATGTGTCTTAGGGATTTCCCACCAGTGAGATGCGAGTGCGGGGGGAAACTAGCATCGGGTTGAATGGAATATCGAACCTTTCACCAATGTTAGTCTGGAGTGGCTGCGTCGACCCCAGATCAACAAAGAGAATGATAGTCCGTGAGGGAAGGGAACAGCCGGGGAAAGGGTTAGAGCTGGCGCTTGTTAGCAGAATTATCCGGAAACCTTTGCACTTGGCAAATCAGGTCTGTTTTCTTAATTATTCCGACAATCCCTAGCTCTTTGAATTATCGGACTCGGGGTCTTTCAGCCTGTTCTGTTCAAAACTGGCGGCTGACGGACCGAACTGCCGCCTTCTCCCCCCAGAACTAGTCCATATTGATACTTCAACCCAACGAAAAACCAGCAGGCCAGGCCCATTGGATATTATTGAACATGTCAGAATTATGGTACCAACAACCTGCGGAGGACTGGAATTCAGCCCTGCCAGTCGGGAATGGACGCCTAGGCGCCATGGTGTATGGACGCACCGACACCGAAATGCTACAGCTCAATGAGGATTCAGTGTGGTATGGAGGACCTCAAGATCGCAATCCGCAAGACGCGCTCGAGTATCTCCCGCACCTGAGAGGGGCTATACGCGCAGAATACCATGCCGAAGCTGAGAAGATCGCCAAGCTCGCGTTTTTCGCTAACCCGATCAGCCAGCGGAACTATGAGCCGCTGGGAAATGTGTTCTTGGATTTGGGACATGATCCCAGTCAGGTTATAGGTTATCGGCGCTCGCTGGATCTCGTAAGTGCTATAGCGCATGTCAGCTATGAGTACCAGGGTGTTCGCTACGAACGTCAAGTCCTGGCCAGTTACCCGGATGATGTGCTTGCGATCAGGTTGCGTTCGTCGAGTAAGTCTGAGTTTGTCGTTCGCTTGACGCGCATGAGCGACTTGGAATTCGAAACACACGAATGGCTTGACGATGTCAGTGCTACCGGCAACTCTGTTACCATGCATCTCACGCCTGGAGGTAAAAACAGTAATCGAGTGTGCTGCATGGTATCAATTCGTTGCGACAGTGCTGAGAGTACAATTACCAAGATTGGAAATAATTTGGTGGTGAACTCCAGTGATGCACTGCTGGTCGTTGCGGCGCAAACTACATTCCGACACGAAGACATTGATCAGCGAGCCATGCAAGATGCAGAAAATGCCTTGAGCTTCTCTTTGGACGATCTCCGCGCCCGGCATGTTGCAGATTACCAGTCTCTGTACAACCGAATGGAATTGCAACTTGGGTCGGACTCTCCTGAAGTCCCAACCGACAAACGTCTAAAGTCTTCTCGAGACCCGGGGCTCATTGCACTCTATCACAACTACAACCGCTATCTCCTGATATCGTGTAGTCGGGATGGACATAAATCACTTCCTGCAAACCTCCAGGGTATCTGGAACCCATCCTTCCATCCGGCATGGGGCTCCAGATTCACCATCAATGTCAATCTTCAAATGAACTACTGGTCTGCAAATATGTGCAACCTATCAGAGTGCGAACTTCCTCTGTTTGATTTACTGGAGCGCATGGTTGAACCTGGAAAAGTTACAGCCAGGATCATGTACGGATGTCGAGGATGGACAGCCCATCCGAACACTGATATCTGGGCCGATACAGCCCCCTTTGATCGATGGATGCCGGCAAGCATCTGGCCTCTGGGTGGAGCCTGGCTCTGCTATCACATTTGGGATCATTTCCGATATACAGGTGATGGGAATTTCCTTCGTCGGATGTTCCCTACCTTACGTGGGTGCGTGGAGTTTCTCCTCGACTTCCTGATCGAAGACGCCAATGGTGAATACCTTGTCACCAGTCCGTCTACTTCTCCGGAGAACTCGTTCTACGACGGCAAGGGACAAAAAGGCGTATTATGTGAAGGCTCAACGATCGATATCCAAATCATTGATGCTATTCTGGACGCCTTCCAATCCTGTGCAAAGAGTCTCGGTTTCGAAGACGCCCTTCTTCCAGCAGTTCAAGCTACAAGGTCCCGCCTCCCACCTATGCAAATCTCCCCTGCTGGGTATCTACAGGAGTGGGCCAGTGACTACGCCGAGGTTGAACCCGGACACCGTCACACGTCCCATCTATGGGCTCTACACCCCGGAAATGCAATCACGCCAGCACAAACCCCCCAGCTCGCAGAAGCGTGTGGGGTAGTTCTACATCGACGTGCGGAACATGGAGGCGGCCATACTGGCTGGAGTCGTGCGTGGCTGCTTAACCTACATGCACGTTTACTCGAAGCCGAGGAATGCAGCGGGCATCTGGACTTGCTTTTATCCAGGTCTACCTTGCCCAACCTACTGGACAGCCACCCTCCATTCCAGATTGATGGCAACTTTGGTGGCGGCGCGGGTATTATTGAAATGCTGGTCCAATCCCACGAGCCTGGGATAATTCGCATCCTTCCAGCGTGTCCGAAGGACTGGACCGGATCTATCCGGGGAGTGCGGGCACGTGGAGGATTTGAGTTACAATTTAATTTTGAAAATGGCCGTGTTGTAGGTGGAGTGACTATAATTTCGGAGCGTGGAGAGACTGCGGTTGTTTACTTCAACGAGTTACAAGTAGAGATTACTGGTGGTGGTGAGCATAAGATCAACTAGATGTGACACATACTATAAATCTACATACTCCGTATTTCAAGTCTCAATATATTTGGAATTTAGCATACCTAGGTACTTTGGTACTCTCAGATCCCTTCGCTTCCTAAACCACCACGGAGCAAACACCCGCATATCCCAGTCTCGGGATAAATTGAAGCGAACAATGAATTATCCGGATGGTATCTTTGCGGGGGAATGTCTTTGCGGGGCACCTTCGATGAGAGCTCCAAGCGAAGAAAATAAATTGTCAGCTTGTCGCAATTCCAGTCCCAACACAGTGCCAATAGATCAAGATGGATTTGAACTCAGTGCAAGATCTCAAGGATGTTCTCCGGCCTGACTTCTTCCACGGCTACGCCACAGCAGCAGCCCAAATAGAAGGCGCCTGGAACAAAGACGGCAAGGGCGTATCCATCTGGGATACATTCGGCCACACGCCGGGCAAAATCGCCGATGGAAGCACGGCCGACGACGCCGTCCGAGCTTACGACTTCTACCGGGAGGATGTGGCGCTCATGAAGACCTACGGCGTGAATTCCTATCGCTTCTCCCTCTCCTGGTCCCGTATCATCCCCCTGGGGGGCCGCGATGACCCCGTCAACGAGCAAGGCATCAAATTCTACTCCGATCTCATCGACGAACTCCTTCGCAATGGAATAACCCCTTTCATCACCCTCTTTCACTGGGATATCCCACAGGCCCTGGAAGATCGGTACGGTGGCATGTTGAACCAGGACGCCTACACACCAGACTTTGTACGCTACGCCCGCGTCTGCTTTGAGCGCTTCGGCGACCGCGTCAAGCACTGGATCACATACAATGAGCCTGGCGTCTACACTCTCGCCGGGTATGCAGCGGGTGTGCACGCGCCAGGCAGATCGTCCTTCCGCGAGCGTAATGACGAGGGCGATTCGTCCACCGAGCCGTTTACCGTCGCGCACACCGAGCTCGTCTCACACGGCCATGCTGTCCGCTTGTACCGTGAGGAGTTCCAGCCTCAGCAGAGGGGCACTATTGGTATCACGCTGCATGGCAACTGGTCCGAGGCGTGGGATGAAGAGGATCCGCTCGACCAGGAGGCTGCAGAGCGAGCGCGCGAGTTTGAGATCGCTTGGTTTGCGGATCCGTTGTACAAGACAGGTGATTATCCTGCGTCAATGCGGGCGCAGCTCGGTGACCGGTTGCCGAGGTTCACGGAGGAGGAATCGAAGCTTGTGCTTGGGAGCTCGGATTTCTATGGCATGAATAGCTACACGACTTTCTTTGTAAAGCATACGACATCTCCGCCTGATATCAATGACCATAAGGGCAATGTGGAGGTCTTCGATGAGAATAAGCAAGGTGTGTCTCGCGGAGAGGAAAGTGATACCCCGTGGCTGCGGGCTGCGCCTGGGGGGTTTAGGAAGTTGTTGGACTGGATCTATAAACGATACCAGATGCCAATTTATGTCACTGAAAATGGTACCACCGCCAAGGGTGAAAGTGCCCCCACGCCTGAGGTTCTTAATGACGAGTTCCGTATCAAGTTCTTTGAGGGCTATGTCGGCAATGCGTTGGCGCGGGCTGTGAAGGAAGACGGAGTTGATATCCGGTCTTATTTTGCTTGGACATTCACTGATAACTGGGGTAAGTGGTTTTCTTCGTATACATAATGCGTAACTAATCTTTTCTAGAATGGGCCGCTGGGTATGCGGATCGCTTCGGTTGCACCTTCGTCGACTTTGAGTCCGAAGAGAAGACTCGCTATCCCAAGCAGTCTGCCTATTACCTGGATAAGTTGTTCAAGCATTTGATCAAAGACGCGTAGATGATTCATATGGGAAGGTACATAGGCTCCATAATTGGAATTTACGAGTGTTGGCCATGGATATATTGTTGGATTGAACTGACAACACCGCCTATAAAACTATTGCACATGTAAGTACTGATGTAAGTACTGGTCTGGATATTCACTGTACGGTAGGTCAGAATGTGGTTAACCTATCTCTTACTCTCGCTGAGTACCACTAGACCAAAGTAGACAGTATACTAATGCATGGCTGCTCAAATTACCATTTATTCCGGTCTGACGCTACCTTAGATGGCTTGGTGCAATATACAGATTTGGTATAGCTCTTTATGTGGTGTGACACCAAACCCCCGGTGCAAGCAAAAATGCTGTTTCTGACAGTTGCATTTCGGAAAATGTAGTTATTGACCTCATGACGAATTTGTTCAAGGGTAGAGGTGAGGTCAGATATAGTAGTAGTCAGATGTAGTAGTGTTCGCTCTAGCTCCCCGAGACCTCATCAGACGAATTTCATCAAGGGTAGAGGTGAGGTCAGATATAGTAGTGTCAGATGTAGTAGTGTTCGCTCTAGCTCCCCGAGTGACGAGGTCTATAAGGTCTTGGACAGTCACCATCTTCTTCCGGGATGGCAGGTTTCGACTTCCTTCAAGGATTAATCAAGAAATTTTGAGAGGCAGTTTCCTACACAGGCCCTATCAACTCCAGGGACGTATAGGCTAGCTCTGGGAGCTTCGCTGCTCCTGGAATTTCAAGCCCTTCCTACGGGTAAATTGTGGGTCCCCAGGCTCGAGCAAAGAGCCTCTAGGATCGACTAGAGTCCTTAGGGCTAGTACATATGTGTACAGCAAAAAGAGACATGGATCACCTTAGCTTAGAAAAAAGAGGGAAATACTGATCCCAGAGACACTTCTGTTGATCCTGGGATGGCCAGTGGTATGCCCAGTACTATTTAGTTCTGTATACAAGTAGTCTATCCACCAATCCAAGTTCTCGCAGCTAAGCAGGGATATGTAAAATTGCAGGAAGTGGGCCGGGCTCAACTAAGAAATGGCTTGCATGAACACTAAACGTTCATTTCGTTTGCCCCTCTTGCTCGCTCTCATGGACACAGGTTTGTAGAAAAGGGAATAGCGACGTATTTAGTTTGAAAAGAGATTATTTTGCTTTTCGCGTGTCCGAGGTCCATATTATAGGCTCCATACAGTGATCCACTTCGGTCAATATCAACCAGTCAACGTAAAAGCCGCAAAGGACCTCCGGGAGTGCTATGGAGCAAAAAAACTTGACCTATTTAAGCGCTAAAATTACTACCTCAATACTAGTCGATAGTAACTAATTAATTATTCGCATGATGGGCCTGATTCATAAAATTTTCACAAAGATATCTTTTTCCGCCAACTCCGAGAGGTAGATGTAAAATTGGAGGTGCTAACCGGAGGCTAAGAAAAAATAAAATTACAATCCGTATGTCACCATATCAGTGGGCGAGGTCTACTATTGCTTAGAACGTAGACGATAATCGGTCTTTGTCGGAGGAACTTGTTATACAATTTTTCTTTTCACCTTGTCCTGCATCTCTCTCACTCTCCACGCACCTGTCCTACTCATCAGTCGTATACTGTTTTCATTGATCCTTTAAGGAATTAACTATCGCACAGCATGCTGCTGACCATTATCAGCCTGTCCGTATTTCTCCCTAAAGCAAGAAAATGATGTTGCCAGGCTAACAGACAAATAGCGTCCTTGTTTTTGTCTTCATCTCCTTCATCCCTCATATATGTAATGCCTGGCTAGGTAAGGGCGCTAGAGATATTCCATTGCTCTACCTCCTATTCAATGATATTTGTTCCACGGAGCATGCACTTTACGTCTTCTTTTACACCATCAATCTCCCTATCGAGACAGGCTACTGGACTCACCACCCCCGCAATGCGCTTGATTGGATAAACCTTTTCCAAGTGATCGGTGTGTGGGCATTGTTTAATATTCTGTGAGCTTAAAACATTCCGCTTCTTATGAATCAGGAAACGACCAAAGACTGATTAGGATATATAAGTTAGTGCTGAGCCTCTACCACAAACCTACTAGTCGCCTTCGCAAGACCTTAGTACAAGGATTTTATGGCTAAAAGCTATACCCGCTCGCGGTCCAGACGGAGCTAGAAACAAGTTCGGATAGTTGACACACACTCGGCCGATGGGAGGCCAACTGGGGCTATAGGGATAAGTTCTAAAGTGCAATTGTGTCGTATTTGTCTGTCCTCAAACCATTCTCTCGCTCATTGCTGACATCTACTCGGTGAGCCTGAGCCTGAGCACCCTTATAAAAGCGGCGGCAGATCAAATAGGAAAGCCTCACACGCCAGGGAAAATCCGGTACGTATAGGCACATATATATACCTAAGTACTTCAGTGTGCGTCTATATTCTGACATGTAATTATCTATCCCTGGGCAGGAATCATCGGCAAGATTGGGTTTAATAGCAATGGCGTTGGAACTTGTCTCAATGCCATCTGTGCCAAACCGATGATTAGCAGCAAGGTCCCGATCCACGTTGCATTTCGGTTGTGCTTGGAGAGTACTTCTGTCGACTACGCCGTGAAGACCCTTGAGTCTCTGGGTGGTGTCGCCTCTGCTGGGAATATCCTTTGTGCAGACAGTACCAAAGCCCTGGGGCTTGAACTATCGCCCGTGGGGGATAAGCATATTCCCGAGGATGCATCGGGGATTATTGGCCATACCAATCACTTCCTTGAGAATCGCTATGCTAATGAGCCGCCGTGGCTGTCTGGGTCCCCTATCCGGCTCAAGCGGCTGGGGGAGTTGACGCAAGGGTTAATTCAGGATGGCGTGCAGGGCGATTCTATTACCCCTGGCTTGCTACGAGAACGTATCTTCTCTGATACGTATAACCATCCTCAGTCAATATGTTGCGAGGAGGATCCGTCGCGCCATATCTCTAATAGAAGTAGTTCTTTGTTCAACATTGTTATGAACTTGGACCCGAAGAATCTAGGAGCGGAGGTTGTCTTTGGCCGGGTTGGGTCTGGAGAGGAAGGGCTTGTGTTGACAATGCCCTAGTGAACGTCATGAAAGACGGCTGAATATAGACTTTGACTGGGTCTGTGTCTGACACCACAAAGGAGATGATACGCCTTTGTGCTGGAATTGATTTACTTAGTATCAATCATTGATTGTGCTATGTTTAGGATATAAAGAATCCGATAATAGTCATTGTTGCTTTGTTCCTCTTTGACCGAGTCCTCGACCAGATATTTGCAGAGATATAAAGTAGGCCGGATGCACCATCTTTACATGCATCATCATCATCATCCACCAGCTACTCCATCTTCTAGTATTCAGCTCAAAAGCCACTACCCAAAAATCTTAACCATTATAGGCCCAGGTAAGCCTCACAATCCACTATACTCAATACCACTTAGATCCCACCAAAACCATGTCTGGACGAGCTTTCCACGGTACGTACGAAGAGGAGCGTCGCTACTTCATGACCACACTGCATGCCCAGATAGACATTCTCAAGGACAACTACAAGGGTAGCCGGAAGATGGTCATCGGGTCTCTGGGTCTTCTTCTTCTGCGAGTCGAGGGCCTGAGAATGTCCGGACAGGTTCGTTATGACTACGACAACCCTAATTGGACAGCTAAGTGCAACAAGCTCTATGAACGGGTGCAATATTTCAGAGATACTCTGGTCAAGGACCGAAGCAGCACCTCCAGAGTCGCCGATGATATCGAGAGTATGATGATCTTTTTGGACTTTTGTGTCCCTGCCGATATTCAGTACAGGATTCAGCCAGATCGAGGCGACCGCAGTGGTGCCCCATCGCCTGAGCCTAGGCGTTGAGTGTGATATTTAGGTGTTTAAGAGGTGTTTAGATGTTTAGACCAATGAAGTGATTCAGTTGGGATTTCCTGGTGTATAGAAATTGTAGTATCAACGTAGTAAGAAGGGCACGTACAACATATTTGTGAGWCTCTTTATTTGGAGTAACATAACAAATCAACATCCAAATTCAAATATTTTCTTTCCTTTTTTTTATTTTTATTTTTATTTTCGTTCAGCTGAATAAAATCCCACATTCCAAGGTTTTCAGCTCGCGGGGATATGCGGGTGTCGCGGAAACGTCATTGAGATCGACGAATAACGCGAAAGTAATCAAAGGCTTTGGAATTCGTACAGACTACCTGGTAATATCATGTAATATCTCGAAAAAGCAAAGAGACGCAAGGGTTATTGGCCACCGCCCTCAATCTCTTTCTTTTTTTTTTTTTCCCTGACTTTCCCTTGTCCTTATGAGCATCCTCAAATCTCCCCATAATGGCCTCGGCAACAGGAATCCCACAAGATCACCCAACGACTATTGAAGCGCGTGAAGATGAGCCTCTATTGGGCCGTCCAGGCGATGTCACACAAAAGCCCCATGAGATCATCTATCGAAACCTCTTCACGGGTGAGTGTGAAAGCCTCTGAATTGAAACCCACGACTGACCCCAAACTCAGGAACAGCAAGTGTTGCGCAAGCAGGAATTTGGATTGTGAGGACATCAAACTATTCCGAAGATCAGACAACTAACAAACCGCATAGCTAGCGGCGTTGGTCTGGCAGGGCATCTTATCCCAGCCCCTCTCGTTGTTCACCCCGCATCCGGTAAGGAACTAAGCTGAACAAAATATCTCAAGATATCTCATATCCCAAACGCTAACTGGATATTCAGCTACTTGGTAGTTCTGCTCTCCTTCTTCAAGTCCAAGCCGCTCTCATCTTGCAACCAACCGCCACCCCGCAACAGAAACGTATCGGTACTCGCATCCACTACTCCTTGCAACTACTCAGCGTGGTCCTTTTTGTATCTGCTTTTGTTATCATCGAGGTTAACAAGGGCTCTCATTCTCACTCTTTTTCTCCTCATGGCATTCTAGGTCTGGTCACTTACACCGCTATCGTTCTGCAAGCGGTGGTCGGTATTATCCAGTACTTTGTGCCGGTCACCGTCCTCGGTAGTGTTGACGCGGGGAAGCGCATTTACAAGTATCATCGCTGGAGCGGCTATGTTTTGCTACTGCTGGAGATGGCAACTGTCGTGGCGGCGACTCAGACCACCTACAACGTGATGATGATTCATATTCCTCTATGGGGTGTACTTGTTGCTGTTGTTTTGGTTCTCGCTGGGGTGGGTGCGAGGATTAAGAAGCATAAATTGGGGCTATGAGATGGGTATGAGGTCTAAGAGTACTGCACACCGTGTTGAACCGAATATATGTAGTTTGCAAGGCTAGGAGTTTCATATTGAAAGCAATTTTATCAGTAATTAAACTCCTACTTCCATTACTATATATTCTGTAACCGTTGATCCCTAAAAACCATATTGTTGATCCTCGAAGGGCTAAGGCGGGAGATCCACCACATTGCCCGTTCTCTTCCAATGTTTCTCTTCTTCYTCCCCCAACTCCAATGGCGCTCACTTCATATATCTGCTTTAATTGCAGGAATTCATATGGTTTAAAAGCACTGCGCAATTTCTCCTCCGCCCGACGCAATCGAGACATCTTGCGACCCGCGACAGCTCCCAAGCCCACGCCGGACGTCAAACACATCCGCCAGAATGCCGACCTCTACGCACAGAACTGTGTAGATCGCAACTATGCAGGTCACGCCGGGTATCCGTCGAAAATTCAACAATTATCAGAGGAGGCCAGACAGCTCGATCACGACCTGAAAACCCCTCGATCCCGCATCAAGCAACTAGAAAAGACCATCGCTAAGCTACACTTTGCGGCACGGCAAGATACAAACGAAAATATAAGTCCGAGCGAGGAATTGGCCGAACTCAAGTTAGAAGCTCAGCGCTTAAAGGACGACTCGCAGTCCATGACAGAACGGAAAGCAACCTGCACCGAAGAGATCAACCGACTAGCCCTCTCCCTCCCAAACCTCTCCTCCCCATTCACACCCATCGGACACGACCCTGCTCTCGTACAATATATCAACTTCAACCCCGAAGAACCCCCAACCTGGACCCGCGAATCCCAAACCGAGCTCCAAGCCCGGTCGCACGTCACAATCGGCACCGATCTCAACCTCCTCGACTTCGCCAGCTCAGCCACAACAACAGGATGGGGCTGGTACTTCCTGATAAACGAAGGCGCAATGCTGGAACAAGCACTGATCCAATACTCCCTGAGCATAGCACGACGTCGGGGCTGGAAACCCGTCGCCCCGCCCTCAATCGTCTACTCCTACATCGCCGAAGCATGCGGATTCCAGCCACGCGACCAACACAACGAGCAGCAAATCTGGTCCATTGAGCAAAACGACCGCGACAAAAACACCAAACCTCAACGCTCGCTAACCGGCACCGCCGAGATCCCCCTAGCCGCCATGTACGCAGGCCGCGACATCAACGCCTCCTCGCTACCGATCAAGCTGGTCGGCGCGAGCCGCTGCTACCGCGCCGAGGCGGGCTCCCGCGGCGTCGACACGAAGGGCCTGTACCGCGTGCACGAGTTCACCAAGGTCGAGCTGTTCGGCTGGACGGATAGCGTGGAAGGCGTCGGCCCGACCTCGGACGATATGTTCAACGAGTTGTTGGATATGCAAATGGAGATCCTGACGGCGCTGCATCTGCCCTGTCGTGTGCTGGAGATGCCGAGTGGGGATCTCGGTGCTAGCGCGACGCGCAAGAGGGATATCGAGGCGCTCTTCCCGTCTCGGCTGCGCGTGCCGTCGGGTACGGGTACTGCTACGCCTGTTGATCCTGAGATTCATCATCTGGAGTCGGCTTGGGGTGAGGTGACTTCTGCTTCTATCTGTACGGATTACCAGAGTCGGCGGTTGGCGGCTCGGGTGCGTGGCGGTGGCGCTAAGGAGTCACGGTTTCCGCATACGGTTAATGGGACTGCTATGGCTGTTCCGCGTGTGCTGGCTGCCATTTTGGAGAATGGATGGGATGCTGAACGGGGTGTTGTTGTTATTCCTGAGGTTCTGCGGCCTTGGATGGATGGGATGGAGAGTATTGGTCGGAGCTAGATAGGAAGGGCTGGGGGATTGTTATTGCTCTCCTCATGGAGATGCTGTATATTATGTACTTTTCAGGACATTCGTGGATATATACTTCATATATTGCGAGTCTATTTCATTTGCGTTACCTGTAATATAAGAAGGATATGTGGTTATTGTCATGAATCTTGCATTGCATTACCTGTAATCTTTTGGTATCTCTAAAAACATAGACAAAAATGAGGTCTTCAAAGAACCCCCGGGATAGAGCAGAGTATTAAATGGGAACAGAATAGAACAGAACAAATCAGGGCAGAGCCATTCATGACTTCGTGAACACATAAATCAGAAACAAAAACATAAATCAAGTAAACATCACACACCATTGCAAATCACAGAGACAGGAGTACAATCTGATCTCTTTCGTCAGACAGGACCAGCAGCCTGAGAAAGAAACGTGTAGATAACAGCTCCAAAAAGAAATAACCAAACGCCGTCAAGAACTCCAAGTAGGGTAGAGATATCCAAAAAGATGATGATTAGGACAAAATGTAAGCCAAATAGATAGATCCCAAGTGGTCAGGCTCGTTTCCAAGGCAGGTCTATATCTTCAACGCGGGTACATGTTAGATATGGCAATCCCGACGGAGCATTCTCACGAGGACCAACGGTGCCGGTAGTTGTTTGGTCCGGACTTTTCAGCTCCAACTCGAGGAAATTGCGCATCAGCGGCTTGACAATATCCCGTGCTAGCCGTTTCATCTCATCCATCTTGCGCTCGAAGCGTTTTAGAGTCTCACGCGTGTAAAGCGAGCCAGCAGAAGACGTAGGATGGAGTTTGAGGAAGCGCTTTAGCTCGTCATGTGGCAGGTACGCCTGCGCGGATGAAGAACCGATCAATCTATAGACGCGCGCGGACGGGTCTGGAGAGGTGGTTGATCGCGGCGTGCTTGTCGGGTGTGATGCTGATGCGGTAGGCTGGACGGGGCCCTCGCTTGGGCCCGGGTTCTTAAGAATGGGGGCCGGCGGTGGGGTAGTGCTTTCTATCAGCCATTGACGGAATAGACATACGGCGAGCCAGTCCAGGTATGCGTTTGAGGGGCCGACACGTTCGCCGCGCGAGGTGGTTAGGGATAGGCGCAGGAGCTTGGATTCAACGCGAGCTTTGAGGTCGTCGAGATCTTCTACTTTGTCTTCGATTAGATCTAGGAGTGAGTCTGGTAGAGGCGCGTAGGAGCCGTTTCGCAGACTTGGTAGGGCGGCGGGCCACTGGCCGACGACATGGATCAAGGCTTCGGAGAAGATCACCCGGCTGCGGGCTAGATATCCCAGTTTCAGGTAGCTGGGCGGGTATTTAGCGATCTGTTTGAATAAACGAGATCCAAAGCCGAGTAGGTGGTGGTCCACGCGGGGTCCTGTCACTGGAAGCGCGTCGTACATATCCGCCAATGCAAGGAGGGATTTGCACTCGGTATATGCCGAGGCGATGTTGACACTGTTGATAATGGGGGCATGATTGTAAAATATTCGTAGTAGATTGTCATAGTCACGTATTAAGGAATCGACCGCGACAGCGTGTTCCCCCATCTGCGGTAGGTGGGCTACCGACTGCATCCCTGCTAGGTTCGCCATAGATCGAAAGAAGCCTGCCTGGGCGTTGGACGGTTTGGTCATCGTTGGAGGGAATGCAGCTTGATCGCCACTGAACATAGGGTCATAGGTTGGTTGCTATTTCAACACGCGACATCAGCATTGTTCGCAAAGATGAGATTATGCGACGCGCCAGCGCAAGGCGTACCTTTTGCACAAGGATCGGCTCTTCGTCCTCCGCGCGATTCTCCCAATCAAGTTCATACCGCCAGCGTCTCTTTTCTCCTGGTCGCGCCGAGTGTCCACCGTTATCAGACGGTGCTAGTGTTGATCCGTTCGAGAAATCATCATCCTCGCTCAGTCGCGACAGCGTCCCCTCCGGCTTAGATGGACACAAAGCCATTTGGCGCGACCAATCCTCATTGGTGCTCACTTCAAAGAAGCCCGAGCACTGTGATAATATCAATTTATGGAGGAGATAACGCTTTTCCTGCGATCCGGCGCGGATCACGACCTCGGTGTCACCCGTGTACGTGAAGATAGGGAAATCGTTCGAGGAGGGATGCGAAGAGCCGCCATGATGCGAACGACCGGAACGATGTCGTCTGCTTGAGGGACGCGATACTAGGGAAGCAGTGCTTTGGGCGGTTGTGCGATCAACGATCTGAGCTTGGGAGACCATTTCTGAGGATTTGTTGACATATGCGAACCGGGGGGTGCTCAACACCTGTCAGTATAAGAGGGCGTCATCCGAGACCGAGGGCGGAGGTGGAGATTAATTGTAAAAGAGGTAGGAAGATATAAAGAGAGAAGATAAAGGGAATAGTGGAAGAAAGAAAAAAAGAAAAGAAAAGTGAAAGTGAAAAGAGGAAGAAGAGGATGAACTCCGAAGGCTTTCCCCGCCAAAACGAAGTCAAAGTAAACAGTTCTGGAGGAGTATACAAAAGTAATAGAGTCATATAAGGTCATAAAGGGGTAAAAAATATAATAAAAAGATATTTAAAAAAGAAGATAAAATAGATCCTAGAAAGGTCCCCGTTTCAGAAATCAGTTAGAACTAATATACAACATTTGAGTAGAATATTAATAGATCGACATGTATGAGAATGTATCAATGTGGGATGCCGCAAGCAGCTGAATTCGAGAAAGGGCCATGAAAACATAATCTCTTTGGCTTCATATTAGTTCTAGGTAGTATTAAGTACTATATAACATATACTACTATACTACTATACTACTATACTACTATAAAATACTCGACCTCGGCGCTTTTCCTCTCTCCTTTGCCTCCACTTTCTCTCCTTTTGGCCCCGTCTCCAGTTTCTTTTTTTTTTTTCTTTACTTCTCTTCTCTTCTCTTCTTTCTTTTAAACTTCTTCTTCTTTTGAAAAGAAGAAAATTACTTTCTAATCCGGAAATCAATCAGGTGGACTCGGGAGTATACGGATTGACACCCTATACGAGGGTTTTTATTGCRACGCTCTCCTCCACTTCCTCGACGCCCAACCCCCGCGATCCTCAAAAAATCTGGCCCTGGACACGTCTTCCCGGGACAGCTTCTATAGCTGTCCCGATCTGTCATCACTGCAGATAACATCAGTGCCTGCAGATTTTGACAGTGACGTGAGAACCGATCCATCTCCTTCGCCCCCTCCTTCCTTCACGTCTGCCCCGCACAAAAAACCTTCCAAAGCCAAATCAGTCTCGAGGAAAGCGCGTGGTGTCATCGGTAAAGTCCGAGCATTCCAGCGGATCGCTGCCGCCAAGATGGCGCATCCGACTATCAAGATCGACACCAGCAGCCCAGCGATCAAACGCGGACTGCCCGAGGATGATGACGCGGGTCTCGATATACTCGGTGCGGATCAGGACAACCCCAAGCTGGAAGCTGGAAATACCGAAGATGTTCCACCGTTCCTGTGTCAATCTGTCTCGGGTGAGTGAGGGGTGCATAAACGCCTATCCTATCGGGGAATACAACCTGCACGTGGAATGTGACTGACCGCTTCCTTATGCAGAGATCCATGACAAGTTTGAGGATCTGGAATGGATGCAGCGCACACGTCTGGCTGAAGGTATGCTGGCCAATGATCTCTTGCATCCCTGGGCCCTGGAGGCAGACCCAAAAGTTAAAGAGAGGAATCGGTATGTTAATGTCCAGGCCTGGGCAAATTGTCGCATTCATCTGCGGGTTGCCGAGGGCGAGTGTGATTTTATCAACGCATCTCCGATCAGACTGGAAGACTCGGTGACACGGGAGGGAAGGAAATACATAGCGACCCAGGTAGGTTGCGCATTCGGTATAAATCATATACGGGTTTGCTTACCATTAATCAGGGCCCCAAACTTGGACATCTCGCGGATTTCTGGCACATGGTCTTCCATGAAAGCAAGGAGGTCGGCGTTATCGTGATGCTTACCCAAGCTTTTGAATCGGGCCGGGAAAAGTGCGCACAATACTTCCCATTGGATACAGAACAGGCTTCAATGGTACTATTGGCGGATGAGTCGGACGTTCTCTTCAATGAGAGTGGACAAACAGAACCCGGTGTTTTGGGTAGAGTTACCTTGCTAGAATCAACTTTCGACGCTAGATCACGATCTGAAATCCGCAAACTCGAATTGGCCATCGGTTCCGAGTCAAAGATTGTCTGGCATTTCCTCTTCGCCGGCTGGGCCGATTACTCTAAACCCGAAGGCAGCGATCGCCAAGCCCTTCTCGACTTGATCAAGTTGTCAGCGTCCAAGTCCAGCCCGGACAACCCACGAATCGTGCACTGCAGCGCAGGAGTTGGTCGGACAGGAACTTTCATCGCGCTTGACCATTTGCTATGCGAGCTAGAGTCAGGACATCTCTTGAATATGGAACGTCCAGGGGGCGACCCTGTTTTCGATACCGTCAATCAAATGCGCGAGCAACGGATGATGATGGTCTACAACGAGATGCAAATGCAATTTATCTACGAAGTGCTCCGAGAACAAACCGATCGAAAGCTGGGCAAGATTACGGACTGGAACATGGACTCCCCTAACGGCAGCGAGGAACGGTCTGCGAAAATCGCCAAGCTGAATGACCAGATAGATTACTTGCCAACTTCCAAGCCGGAATTGGAAGCTGTCCCAGATCGCTCTCATACGCCAACGAGAAGTCGGTCCGGTACACTGGAACTTCCTGATCCTGTTAATGAATGACGCCCGTTCAATCCTGGCCTTTTCGTCCCATCTTTGATATGAACTTTGGACAAGAGGCTTATGTTTATGTTGCATCCCTTCATGGCATCCGGTGTTTATTTGATTTTTAACTTGCGATCGTTTCTGGATTATGCCTTGTCCCCCTACTACATATTTTTTCGTTTGCTGTTGAAATACCCCCGTTTTTGTTACTTTGGTTATCATCTTGGATGTAGTTATATTGCTTATTGACTACCATTGTCAGTCTCGCCCTAGAGTCACTGTGTATTAGCCAACTGGTGATATCGTATGCTTTGCCGACTGCCTTGAGACGTTCTACCTTCACCTAGTGACTATTCCTATCATAGGCTGTTTTGGGGATCAGATTTCGTTATTAGCATTTGTATGGCTATGTAGCACCTACATACATATTCCCGGTAAATCCACACCATTATACAATCCTTTGCACACTTCGCCTATCACCCAAGGGTGACAAAGTGCTTACCCATGGAAGATTATCCACCCCAGTCAAGCCATAACAGAACAATGTAAACAAATCAAATAAAACAAAAGCAGCACTGCTGAGCACAAAATCGAGATTCGTATCATACCGACGTGAGACCAAGACATGAAATCCATCATCATAAAAACAGAATATAGCAAAACAAGATCTGAATGCAGGGCATAGATGCTCCTTTCCGAAACACAAAGTACACGCCTCGCTCCGGTGAAGAGTAGCCTTAATCAGTACGTTTTGCTACAACAGGGATTGCAGCCGATTGACCACCGACTGAGCCAGCCTCATAACTGGGAGGAGAAGCCTCTTGCTCAGGACTCGGCGCTTCTTCTGTATCCCAAGTCTCGACTGCATTCTCGTCCCAGTTGTCGACTTCCTGCTCAAGACTCATGACACCGGATTCCTGTGGGCCCATTGCTTCTGAGTCGCGACGGGAATTCCCGGAAACACCACCAAGCTCGACATCCTCAGTGCCCTCCTCCGTCATGCCATACCGACTTCGTCGGCGGCGCTCCATCATGCGCCGGTGGTACCAGTTACAAAGACCGACGGCGCCTAGACTACCGACAACATTGGCCACAATATCAAATAGATCAAAGTCTCGACCATTTGGAACGAAACCCTGCACAACTTCAGAGCCAATACCAAGCCCTAATGTGCAGACCACGAGGGTCACGTGTATCGTGCGCCGACGGGTAGTATCCAAGACCCAGTAAAATACAACTGTGACTAGGAAAAAGGTGACGAGGTGGAGGAACTTGTCATTGGGCTGAAGCTGCGTTGGTATCGTTGAAGAGGTGCTGTGTGGGAGAAGACCGATGTAACCGGCTAAGAAGAGCAGGAAGATGAAGGCACCTGAGGGCGGTTAGTTGGGAGATCGCCGGAACCAGAATGGTAGGTCAGCGAAGCTTACCTGCGAAAGGGTAACGAATGCGCATGGTCGAGAATCAAGTCGATGAGGGAAAATTGACAAGAAGCTTTGAAATTCTTTTGTTTTGTCAAGGTGATTGTTTCTGTCCGCGTTAGGAGAGCTGTCAAATGTGGAGGAGTTCGGCCCCAGCTGGTGCCTTGTGCGTCATATGCGGAGCAATGGGGATGTTCACAACAACAAAGTAGAGGTGAAAAGCTGATATAGAATCAAACAAATCCACGGTAAACTCAACAAAAGACCACAGAGAATAATAGATTGGAATAAGTCAAGATGTGAACAATAGCCATTGATCGCAGGTCGAAATAGTGACAAAGAGATCAGATCTGCCGGTCGATTCCGCCTTCATGCCCTGTACTTCATCCCCGTCCAGAGAAACTTCCTATGAAGCTCCCCCGGACCTTCTTCATCAAACCTCTCCGCCACGTTATCATTTTTCACTGGTTTGACATCTTCATTCCATTTTACCGGGGGTCTTTTCTATCTCTATGCCTTTTGTCCCTTCTCCGACCCCCGTGTCGCGTCCGATCGGCCCGTAATCCTAATCGCGGAGAATCGAGTCTCGCCCGCCCCAGAACCGGGGTTTTGGAGCGAGCATGTCGCTCGGCCACAACGCCTGGCCTCCGGGCAATATTCGGCCCCCAGATGATCTTCAGGACTCTCCCCGCCCAGTCAATGGCTTAGTGAAGACTTTATCTGGCTCCCGGACGCCGCAAATACGCGGCTCTGTTGGCGCCGAAGCCCCGAACCCCAGCTCGACATCCGAAACCGATATCGCGCCCGAAGAAGACCCGCGCATTGCTCAATTCCGTGAATTGTATCGCCGCAGTGAGGCGAAAATAAGTGCGCTGTTCTCTGGACAATATTCGGAGGATATCCCTGCGGCTGAGCAAACTACTGAGTCGTCCGAAGCTCAACCCGAACGCGTCGATGATGTGTCTCCCCCTTCCACCGCCCCACGCAAGTCGGCCCGAAAGCTCGATGACGATGATTACGATGACTACGACGACGATGACGAAGACGAGGAAATGGACGATGTTGCTGAATCCCCTCTGAAAACTAAGTCCGCCGCTGTATCACACGAGCCTAGTGGTGCTGCGCCATTAGCACCCCGTCCCGGTACCTCGATACCCATCGCTGCGGATGGAGCTAAGGAGTCCAAGAAGGAAACGATGGAGGACCTCCGGAAGCAACTCGAGGAAGACAAGAAAGCAACGGAGGAGGCTGCCAGAAGAAGCTTCCACACTTTGTTCTACACCCTTGAGAATGATCGGGATGCCATGCTTGATCAACAGCGCTTGGAAGAGTCGGAAAGACAAGTTGAGGCAGAGATATCCGGCCAGGCTAACATGGGCGGTAACAATGCCCCAGGCGCTTCCAATGGCTACAGTTCATTGAGTAATACCAACCTGGGCGCTTCCAGTTTGACTCTGAAAAACCTTATCGCACGAATTGACAAAAAGCGAGACCGGGTTCAGGCATCGGATGCCGAGCTGCGGAGCTTGCTGAGCGAGGTTCGTAAGAACCGTAGTAAATGGGCGAATGAAGACAAGGTCGGCCAGGAAGAGCTCTATGAAGCTGCGGAAAAGGTTCTCAGTGAGCTCAAAGCTATGACAGAACATTCAACTGCTTTTTTGACTCGCGTCAACAAACGCGATGCCCCGGACTATCATACGAGTAAGCGACCCTTTCGACGCATCACAATGATCTGTTTCATCTACTAACCTGCCACTAGTCATCAAGCACCCGATGGATCTTGGATCAATGACCAAAAAGCTGAAAGGCTTGCAGTATAGATCCAAACAAGACTTTGTCGATGACCTCACCCTCATTTGGGCGAATTGCTTGAAATACAATACCAACACCGAACATCCTCTGCGGAAGCACGCACTTTACATGCGCAAGGAGACTGAGAAGCTTGTCCCTCTCATTCCAGATATTGTCATCAGGGACCGTGCCGAAGTTGAGGCCGAAGAACGTCGACTCCAGCTTGCCGAGAACGACGGCGCCGAGGAGAGTGACGATGAGCCCATCATGTCCTCGCGGGGTAGAAAGGCTCCTGGCAAGAAGTCTTCCAAAAAAGGAACAGCCCCTTCCCGTAATACTCCCAGCCCTGTCAGGGCCCCCAGCACCCAGCCAACTGCGCCAGCTCGCGCAGATTCGGATGCTGCCGGTGAAGCTAGTCAAAATGGATTTTCCACACCACCACCTGGATCTAACACGCCATCTGACCCTGCTGGTTCAGCAGCCATAGCTACAGCGAGCCAGGATGATTCTATGGATATCGATGGTCCGAGTACGTCGACAACTGCGCTTAGTGCCATGTCAGTTTCGGGCGGCGTAGAACCGGAAGATCCCGAGTACAAAGTGTGGAAGCAAGTCACCAAGAAAGATAGAGCGCGCGTTGCGGCGGAGCGACATCGTCTCCTCCGGGGGGACAAGCTCAACTCCGAAGAACCCGCTTTACTCAGAAGTAAAGCTGGCATGCGCCGATGGCTTCGACACCAGAAGCAAGCTACTATTGAAGCTGACAAGTCTCCCGACGGGGACTCTCAAGCCATGGAACCCGAGGCCGCAGGGGAGAGCCTTGCAGAAGGTATTGAGGTGGAAGAAGACCAGATGCTGCCTTATTATTATGATGTCATGTCTGGTGTTCCTGATCTTCCTGAGCGGCTACTCTGGAAGGAAGACGCGCAAGGCAATGTTGTTGATGCCTCTGAAGAGTATCTTCGGATGCTTCCCAAAGGTCATTTCATCCAGCCAGATAGCAAATTGACCCGCAAGATGAACTCGAACATGCGGCAGATGCAAGAAACTCGCAAGATATGCTCGAAGATTGGCATTGTCAAGCAGATGCAGCTTCAATCCCAGGTAAGCGAGTTGATTAATCTGTTATCATCTGAGCTTCTCGGCTGACTTTCCTCTAGATGTACCAAAATCAGTTCCAAAAATACCAACCCGAACCATTTCTCGAGCAAGACATCGAACCTCATGTCATGAATGACAACGGCCCTGTCATTGCCCCCTGGGCCTGTAGGGCAGCACTGCAGCGTTCAGTCGCTAAGATTTTCTATCACACTGGCTTCGAGGAATACCAGCCATCTGCTCTTGAGGCGGTTACAGATATTGCCGCCGACTTTTTCCACAAACTGGGGGCCACCTTCAAGTCTTATATGGAAACACCAAAGGCTCCTGCCACCGAGTCGCACGAATCTTCACCTTCAATCACCGAGTGGAAACCTGCATACACTCGTTCTGAAATTGTCCTGCACACCTTGTCTTCTGTGGGGATCCATATAGATGAACTGGAGTCCTACATCAAGGACGATGTGGATCGTTTGGGAACTAAGCTCACCACTGCCCATGATCGACTCAAGTCACTCCTGACGGAACTCCTTCGACCCGCCCTTGAAGGCGGCGAAGACGGCTCAAACGCCTTTGCCGATGGTAGTGAACAGTTTGTCGGTGGTGACTTTGCCGAGGACATTGATGAAGATTTCTTCGGTTTCAAAGAACTAGGCTTGGATCGGGAGTTCGGCCTTTCCACGCTCAGTGTGCCCTTGCATCTGCTTCAAAATCGAATGTTCAATGCGGCCAATCCTCAAAACACAAGTGTTTCACAGACCGTTACTCTTTTCGCTCCACCGCCCCCATATGCACGCATTTCGACGGACAACTTATCTCGCCAGATTGGACTCCTACAGGACTTCTTCAAGGGCAAGCTTGAGGCAAACAATGATGAACCTCTTGTGGAAGACCTGGAACTGCCCCCTAAGCAGCGTCCCATGGCCATCAAACCCCGTCTCCCAGCCTCTGGCAAAATCCCCCAGGCCAATCTGCCGGGTCTTTCATCCAGTCCGCAGAAACGAGCCGCTCCACCGATGGCATCCAAAACTGGCGGTGCAGAGCCAAGTAAGAAGAAATCCAAGAAGAACAGTGGCGTGGCTCTCGAAATGCCCAACTTCAACCCTGATGGCGAAGGCGACCAAGCAACTGGTGACCCGACAACAAATGCTGATATGAAGACCGAAGAAACCGGCCTCGTTGATGGCACTGGTGAATCCATGACCAATGGAGCGTGAGGAAGGTCTATGGTTGATTATGGACATGGTCCTATTCTTTCCTGCGCAACTCTCCTTCTCTTGCGTCGCTTTCTTTGCTTCTGCATACCTGTCTGCATTTTTATTCTGATATTCAATATCTGCGGCCTATGTCCCACAACACAATCAAACCGAGTTTTCTGTCCCCTTGCCACGATACAGTTGGCGAGCAGGGAGCGAGCAGCAATAGGAGCCAGCACCCAATATCGGGCTATTGAGGGACTGTATTTTTTTGACCCTCAGATTTGCAGCGATACATTATCCAGTCCTTGTATTTTATCGGTTTTTTTCTTGCTTTCCCTTCTTTTCTGCCCTTGGAAAGGCAAAGTGGATGCCCATTTTAGTCTCTTTGTATTATATCGTCCCTTGATGGGACCTTTCATTTCTCAGCAGAATACCTACTCAGATTCATCCAATTCAGACCTAATACTTGACTTGTGTCTTGTATCAGCTACACAAAGATCAATGGGTGAACCAGTATGAAGATTTCTATCATGGTCAGACTATATTCCCTAATTAGGTGTAGTTCCTTCTTAATATCACTTGGATCACTTTCTCGACTCTCTGTCATCTTTTATATCTACCTACCTGGGTAGGTATTTTCCTCCCTTTTCCTTTAGCGCAGATCTGACATGCAAGGATCATATGGAAATCCCACATCGTATGAAAGACAATAAACCTTCTACTCAACCGCTATTCTTAAGTGTATCAACTGCACAAGAAAATATAATATCCCATGAAAGGAGCTTTTTTTGGTATTTTCTGAGTTAAAAACATGGGAAAGAAATATGAAACTAATTCGTAGACTGAGGATCAATCAGCCTTCGGTATTCAATCGGTCAAGTTGTCAGAGACAACCGCCCATTAAAACCAGGCTGAGATCGACCAGCGTAACGATAAAAAAAGCAAAGTCATAAGATACAAACAGAAAGACGTATGGCTCATTCAGCGCTTCACGACCAGCCTCGAGCATGCAACTGGTTTTTGTGAACAACTGCCACTGCAGCCCTACTGCTTAGATCAAGCCATCTGAAGAGCAGCATCGCAAAAGCAATGCCATCGAAATCCCATTCGAGTATAACATAAAAAGGAAGAGAAAAAAAAGCGTGGAGTAATCGCAAAGCAGTTCGCAAATAAGGAAACCGAGTCGTAGGACAAAGGCCTTGGAAGGGAACTGGCACGGTTATGGAGTGAACAAGGTAAATCTTGTCCACAACCATATAAATGTTACAGTTGAATTAGACGTACCACATCCCCAGAGCCAGCCTGTTTGAGGTGCCTTCAATGGGAAGCAATCTCTTAGCTCGAGGCTCCTTGGGCTTCGGGTTCGTCATTTTCACCTCCGGGCCACTCTGGGGCCCAGAAGTAATAGGAACATCCTCGTGGTGACGAGCACGAACCGAAATCAAGTGGGCATAGTAGATTGCTGGGTGGACAGAGACGGAGGTTGTCGAGCGGATGTACTGGTAGCAATGATCATTGATCATGCCCTCAAGGTCATTAGGTTTAAGACCCATCTCATCCAACAGGACATGGTAATGGACCGGGCGGGGAGTTCCCTGTAGAGCAATGTGCGTGTAGAGCAAGAAGTCCCAGTCATGTGGGCTAGTCACATCCCGATCAATGAGAGTGCCCGGCAGGGGGCCGCCGTGGCTGTCCGCGGCTGCGCGATTCTTGGGGTCAGGGAACGCTCGAAGATGGTGGCGCTTGTTGGCAACCACAACACACATCTTGCCGCCCCAGACTGGCTGACCACACGCATGTGCAATGGCAAAGCGAATTGCAGGGACCTCCTCTGAAAGGATTCTCTGGTATTCGGACGCAGACACACCGTCACGGAAATAGTAGACATACTCAGGAGCCTTACCACCCCCAACAGTTGCTTTCCACTCAGCCACCATGGGGTGTAGGATGTACTCAACCACTTTGTCCCGGATGATCTCAATTCGATCTCCATTGGTCTCACATCCACCCATGTAGCGAGTTGCAGTGGAATTTGCGGAAACCGACATGGCCGCCAGTGACGGAGTCCACACACCCATCATTGGATGAGTGACATCTGCCCCAATAATCATGGAGCCAGGGCGAAGACCTGAACTCTTCGACTTGGGGACAGCCCGAGCTGTGATTCCACCAAGCTTTGCATTCACCTTCATGAGAACGTTCGCATGATATTGAGGCCGATTGCTGATACAGTGCGCAGATTGTAGCACTTGAGAGGGAGTGCCATATCGGCAGTCAGAAGACTTCTTGATGCGAAGATAGACCCAAGAATCCTTGTCAGGAACGATGAATACCATGAGCTGGGGCTCTCTCTTGTTCTGCGCCGCGACTGTATCGTAAATCTTTTTAACACTCGTGCCAATATCTTCGCTCACTGCCTTGATAACTGGTCGCCCAGTCACCTCACCACCCATGCTTCTATACATCTTCACGAATTGATCAGCCCAGCTGAGAGTCTGGTCATGGGTGATTGACTTGCGGTGCCCGGAAAAGTACCCGATGCCCCAAGCCTCAAGAGCCTTGTCATTGGGTTTGTAAAACTTCTTACCGCGGAGATCCCAGCTTCCCGAATGCTGAGGGTTGTGTTTGCGGTTGCCCCCGAACTGAATCTCGGGGCTCGGAAGGAGGCGGGCTTTGGTCTTGATCATTTGGTCACTAATCTTCATACCGTAAAGTTTCAGAATCGGATCATTCTTGTGCTGGAGAAGATCCTTGGACTGGCGAGCATTGGCCAGACGTTTCGGGGGCCTGGTCGCACACCATTGAATCATCTGTGCTGCCTGCACGTCGGTAAGCTTGTAGCGGTATCTCTGAAGGCCCTTGATAACCAGGAACTCGGCTGGGTAATGGACATCTTCCTTTTGCATCTCGATCAAGAGCATATTGGGATATTCGAGGCGGATGTTGTACCGTTTCATAAAGTACTCTTCGAGGTGGATTCGAGTGGACTTCCCGGTAGCCTTGTCGTAGTAATCAATGAAGAATTCCTTGGGCTTTGCATGAATCAGGCCCTTGACAATAAAACTCTTCATCTTGAAAGGGCAACCCTCATAGTTGGGTGCCACTCGAAGGCCCTGGATCTTCTTGTTCACCTGTGCGAACCATCTCGATTCCTTCGTACCGCCATATTCGTCGCGAGTCGACTGGAGGTTCCTGACCAGGGTCGACTTATCGTTCCACCCATTCACATTCATCATATAGCCCATAAGACTGATACGAGAAAAGAAGACACAATGAGCGACATCAACGTTGAGGATCAGACCATGCTATAATTGAACGTCAGTTTTCCAATCTTCAATTTGAATCAACAGACAGGGCCTTACAGGAGTTGGCTTAATTGCTTGGTAGATGCCTCGGTAAACGGAAGCACCCATGTTGGCGAGCGGCTGGTAAAACTCCTGCTTCAGCTCCTCGTCCTCTCCGAGCTTGTCAAAGAAGAACGCTCGCTTGATAGCAGCAAATTGTTTGGTGGGCCATTCACGGAGCAAATGATCAAGGAAGCCTGTCATTATCAGCTTGATGAATCGAAAAAAAAAGAGCAATACCGAAAAGAAGAGTGAACTTACTCAGGGATTCAATCACGAGTTCATCCAGATCACGGCGGTTCTGCAGCCAGGCGTTGATCACCGCCAGATTGATCTTTCGCTTCTGGATGACGGACATTCTGAAAGCAGGATTTCTTCTGAATTCATCGACAGTAGCAAGAGTCTTGATGTCCCGGGTCAAGTCGCCCTTAATGTCGATAACCTCATTCCAGTCATCAAAGTTTCGCAGCGACCTGCAATACCACAGGTTAGAAAATCCATAGAAGCAATCAGAAGGTTATTATACTTACCAGCAGATTCTTCCACCGTCCCAGATACCATCGGGAATGTGTGCCTTTCGGGTCTCACTGTTCCAGCACTTTCTGAGGACCCGCCTGTCGGTTTCATTTTGGTCACCGTGCAGAACATTGATCTGGTAGTTGATGAGCAAACAAATGGTATTGAACAGGAATGGAAAATACTCACCTCGTACTGGTAAACAGCCTTGTCTGGGAAAGAAGTGATCGGGTACGCATTCATCATAACCTCGACCTCTTTGCCGGAAGTGTTGTAGCCAACACGACGCTGAATTTGAGTCTCCTCTTGGGTACCCTAGAAAAGCGGGTTAGCAAAACTGATTACCCACATGTAGAGCAATTAGGAATTATCGGTCGGAAACTTACAGAAGAAGGCCTGACTTTGAATCGATGCCAGGGAATGTCAATGTTCTTGCAGCCATCCCAGGCAACTGTCATGTAATCTTTGTGTCGGATAACCTTCTCTTGGTCAAGTCTGTGTTGCTCGAAAACTGCCACTTTCACACCTTCTCTTGCGAGGCGCTCATAGTTGGCCTTCTCCTCCGCGGTCCAGTTAGGCGGGAGTTCTGGAGGAGTTTCAACTCGACGAATGGGGGAGTCACTGCTACTGGAACCAGTGCTCTTGGGCTTTCGCTGCTCGCCCGTTTCAGGGTCATAACGAGTGCGGCGCATCCAAGCAGTGCTTTCTGCCTCCTTTTTGCGTCTTGCGTCTTCTTCCAATTTGGCCTTGTGGTCCCGCAGCTCTTGGGCCTGGCGCGGGTCCAGAGGCTTTGGTGGAGGGGCAGAAGGACGCAGGGGAAGATCAAGGCTGAGCTTGGGTTGGCGGGGGGATGAAGAGGAGTGAGGAGGCTTTGAAGATGTCTTCGTGGTGGGGGTAGATTGAAGCTTGGACGAGGATGCAGGTCGATGGCCAGAACGGGACCTGTGCTCATCTCCATCCTCTTTTGAGGGGTTCATGGCCTTTTTCGGGGCCATGATGTGTTGATGCTCCTATTGATCACTTTTCGTTAGTCAGATGTTTTTGACTTCTTTTTCTTTTGAGCTCACTTCTGTACTTGATCAAGGATGTGAAGTCAGGAAGTAAGATGGATAATATGAACTGAGGTTGTTCTGACAGCAAGGTGGTGAGACTGCACGAGCGAAGGAGAAACCATTCGTTTCTTTGCTTCGCTCGGGCTGTAGGGGAAGAAGAGACATTAGCAGGACGATCACTTACAAAGCAAAAATTACAGTGAGCTCGAGGTGACGGATGTAAAAAAGGATATGGGGGAGGTGATCACGGATGTCGAATGCCTTTGTCAAAGTAAGAAATGCCTTCTGGTATGCAGGGAAGTGCAGGAATCCGAAGTGGGGAAGACAAAGTAATGAAGAGTGATGGAGAAGGAAGAAGAAGAAGAAGAAAGGAAGAAGAGACCGACGAGGGAGGTGCTTTTATACCTAAAGGTGTAGGTAGAGAAGGTAGAGAAGGTAGGGAAGGTAGAGAAGGTAGTTGAAAGAAGGAAGGCACCTTTGTAGATGACTACCTAGGTATTGTTTATATTGGCAGGACCAGCCTTAGAAAGGTTAACACCATCCCGAGGTCATACATATATACCATTATCATACCGAAGTAGTTAACTATAGTAACTGTAGAATGACACCTGTAGTCAAAGTCCGCCCTACGTGATTAAAACCTACTTGTATATTCTATATGTTCGCCTAATAATACCAAGTACCCTGGTGCTGAGATATCTCGCACTTTTAGTTAAGATAGTAGAGCTCGACCATAATATGTAGTATCTACTATAGATGCATGTATAATATTATAGTTAACTATAGCAACTGCCCTATATGACAACTATAGCCGAAGTCCGCCCTATATGACTGAAATATACCTGTATCCAGGGTATACTATGTGTTTACCTAACGATATTAAGTACCCTAGTGATGAAATATCTCGCACTTTTAGTTGAGATCCCGTTGCTGGCTCGAAAACATCTACTAACCAACTATCCCTCTCCTGGTTCGCCGGAGAACAAAATGTATTTCGTTAGGGGACCTCTACACTCTGCACGGGCTACGAGCCTGAAACCACAAAAGGAGGGTTTTTCTACCCGCCAAACGAACCATCAGCTGTATGATTCTACACGTCGGGAAGACTCAGCTTGAGAGGTATATGACCTATTTTAAATTTTGAAATTGCCTTCATGGTTTACTTATGTATATGATTCCACTGCTCGGCACGTACCCATACCCCAAGGGAGGTCTAGGAGCGAGGGTAGATAGGGTCATAACGCTCCGCCTTTCGTTCCTCCGGACGTTAATCGATACATACATACTAATCTATTCGGTTCTAACATATAATGCGAAATCACGACCTAGGTGAGCGCTAGGATGATATCAACAATGACGTAGACTTATATGAAAGTATTCATCCATTTCGCACTGTCGCACTTTGGTCGCACTTCGTTCCGGAGGTCTGGTCCTTCTAAATATTGTAAAGCTCCTATAGAAATAAATGCCTATTATAGTATATTACTACCGAATTATATAGAATTAACTTTGAAAGCCATAGTCAAAGTCCGCCCTAGGTGATTACAAGGTACTTGTGTATATTATATGTTTGCCTAACAATACCTTGGCAATTACCAAGGGGCTGAGATATCTCGCATTTTTACTTGAGATAATAGATGCTCGATTATGACGAATATGGGAAAGTAGGCGCTAACTCTATTATAACATCACGACGGTCACAACAGCTATGACAGGCACGGAGACCACAAGCACGACTACTATGGCAATTATACAACTCGGTCAAATTGCGCTCTATCTAATTAAACATACATTTATGGTGATAACAGTATGCTGCTTCACATATCTCGCACTTTTAGTTGAGATCCCAAAATGTCTATGTAAAGCTCGAAATTAAAATCTACAGAGATACTCATTATAGTATAATATTACCAACATTGAAATCATATAGAATAATAACACTGTACAAAGTTGAAAACTATAACCAAAGTCCTCCATATATGATTAGGAAGTACATATGCATACTAGCGTTTGTCTAACGGTTGGAGGAGGAAGCAAATCCACGGACCTGCACAGTGGCAGTCCGGCTATTGCGGAGGACAGACATGCGGCACAATTAAACCCTGGCACTCCCGGGAGTGATAAAACTGGCAGGGGATTGTTGCAAAGTAAATAGTCGAATCAAAGGTCAACGACACGACCTTCAATTACGCCTAAGTATGCTAGTCCTCAGATATCTCGGACTTTCAGTTGAGATTCCAAACCAGCTATCGAAGGCTCAGAATTGAGGCTTTTCTGTTCCTGTTATATCGTATATGGTTACTTTTAAGCTCTTTATGCACCAATAACGAATATCGCAATGTAGTATTAACTTGTATTCTTGTCGAGGCCGATCTGAAGAACCGCGGCGCCTAGTCCCGTTAGATAAACATACTCGTTTGCCTTAGCGATTATGCTTGGCATGGCAAGACCTGATGGGCAATCTAGCCTAGGTAATTAGCCAGTGGGCCAGACAGCTGTTGCCGAAAGGGCCCTTCTACCCGTACCCGAGACAGGGTAAACAGCCGACAACCAGTCGTAATGAAAACAAACATGAAGTAAACGGATTGATATAACCCTCCAATCCCGTCCCTCTAGGTCTCGACTTCTATCCGTAGATAAAGAATGGTACGAATGGGGAGTACGTAGAGTGCATGGAGACAAACCATAACTATGAATCAGATTCCGATGGGACTACCTACGTAGGTACAGATGTAGTGTTTTCGTAAAGGACGTGTCCCTAGACTCTCCAAGCAGCGGTGTAGAGCAAATAAAAAGCCTGGGCAAGATGAGTATAATCGACATATTAGCAAATGGTCCACGGATAAGTCTCGCTTTAATGTAGCCAACAGCATTCCTTTCACCTCTGTTGGTGCATTTTAGTAGAGTGGCCCTGAAGCTGGCGAAGCGGTTCTTCTTAGTGCTGCTTCATCACCTGCGTATAAGTCAGCGCACGATATCATATGATTCGGGCTCGAGAAAGGCTGGGAAAGAGTCGGTATGGATGTGATATTTAGAAGGAACAGAATATGAAGTGCGATCAAAGTGCGATCAAAGTGCGACCAAAGTGAGGAATGGATAAATTCTTTCATATAATTCTACTTTAGTATTTTTGATATCATCCTATCGCTCACTTAGGTCGCAGTTTCGCGTTACATGTTGGAACCGAATGATTAGTCTACCTACAAAGTCTATAGAAATCTAACAACGCATACAAAACCTAACCTGTCCACTCAATGCTTTGAACACCGCTGTGTAAGTAATTGACATGGTCTAACTATCTGCTATGCTTGTTCGCGTTGTGGTTTGACCAAAACGTAAATTTAAAAAAGAGTGGGTGAGAATGGCCCACTCCACTATCCGTGCTACTGCATAGAAGTAAAGAACCAAAAAAAAGACATAATAGGCCCGAGCCGCGTTGGATGCATTAGCACGGATAGTCATCGCACCCACGAAGGGACGAATTCAAACAAGCCAACGCAAGACACCATCATGCCAATTACCGAGGTAGTGCTTGAGGCCACAGCGCTCGGTCGCGCGATCAACGACGCGTCCGACAAGACCCTACGCGCGGTTCTCAAATCCATCTGCGCCAAACACGACCAGGCTCGCAAAGAAGCCGAGAGTCAACTGCTGATGACAGCTACTGATACCGATACCGAAGAGAGCTCTGACAACAATAAGAGACAAGTACCACGGTACGCATTTTGCATCAATTGCGAGAAGGAATTCGATGTCATGACAAATACGGAGGAAATCTGTCGATATCATCCAAGTAAGACTGCCCAAATTGGAGATTGCGGTATACCTAGGTAGTATGCTCGGTAGGCTAATCCATAATAGAACCAAGTGAGCCCACTGGCGAAGATCTTTATGTCGACAATTACGATGAGTTTGAAGTCGACACCGATGAAATGCGCGAGGATTTCCCAGAGTGCTTTACGTTCGCGTGTTGTGATGGGAATCTCAAAGATAACCCCGATGGGTGTGTGAGCGACTTCCATCGGGAACAGTATCCCGATGCGAAGCCATCGAAAAGATCCAGGGCATTTTGAGTCGAGCTGCCATTCAGCACCTAAAATCCAATGGGTAGTTTTACATCTATGTATTAATTTGAGGCTGTGGTCGTGGTTTTCCCCAGCACTATCATAACTGTGTAAGCTAACTAAAAGACGAAGGTTACCTAAGTAGGGCTTTGGACCTCGGGATTGGACATTCGGAGGATAAATGACGTAGGGCCCCACTACCCGACCATTCCAGGGGAGTCGTTGCTTTAAGCTTATATATACCAAGGTTGCAATATCAGGTGGACATGGAATTCGTCAATGAAATATTGGTCAGCCAGACAAGAGATGTGGACCTAAGATCTATAGGCGAAGGAGGGTATGGGTCTCATTTACTCCTAAAATGACGGATTAATTGTCAACGAATTTCAGTCCGCAAAGTACTTGCTGGATTCAATTGTGAGATTATCTGCTTATCTGAGTCTGTACAAAGTATGGTTGGGTCCACCCAACCAGCAAGCAGAAATTGTTGGCCTGTGGCCCTATTTGAGAAAAATAGAAAGAAATAAATGCCAGATAGATCAACGCCGATGGAAGATGCAAAAGGGGCTGGGCTCTGAACTACCACATATGCCCCGACCATGTTTCATGAAATGCCCAGGAAAAAAAGAGCAGGGCATCAAGTCCTCAAAGACAAATCGGGATATTTTGTGCGCCGGGGAAATAAAATCGCAAAATCAGAGAGCAAGAGATGTACACTGCAAGTGAATCGTGGTCCTCATGGGGAAACGAACAATCACAGGATCAACGGTAACCACCTGGGGATGGTATGTCAGTGAGAATGTCATTATGGGAGAAATAGATGATGAGACTTACCGGAGTAGGGGTTCAGTCCCGGGGCTTGGCCTCCACCTGGTCCGTGTGCAGCTTGCGGGATCTGTATCTGCGAAACGTCGGAAGGAATTTCAACGTGACGAAGAAGATCTATCATTTTCTCGGGAGAAAGACGAGTGATGTTATAGGCAGCCGAAGGGGGCAGGATGCTCAACAGATTCACCACCTCACGAGGCAGGGGAGCTGGAGATCCTTGCGGTCTGTATGAGGTGCTCTGGCCATTCAACTGTTGTACTCGTTTCGGCTGGTCGAGACGCCGAGCTTGCGCGCTCTTCATTGGCGACTCAGCGCGAACAAACTTCCGTGGGCGACCTGAATCTTCATCGTAATCATCAATGGGATAGGGTCTCTTAGGTGAGTTGAGGGAGGTATCCAGGTATCTGGCCATGGGAGAACCGTGGGTTTCCGCCGAGATTCCTGGCATGTGGGTCTTTTGCTTTGTCTGGGACGGGGACAAAATCAGTTGCACTGAGGTAGGGTCGAAGTTGGAGTTGGAGTAACGATTGGCGAATTGTTCCAGAGCAGGATCCTCCGGGTATAGTTCACGCATGCGGTTCTCCAAGTTGATCACTTGGGTGAGGTCACCGTAGCGAGATTCATACTCATGGAGGAAGGAAAAGATGGGCTTAGCCTTGTGCACGTTCTCCGGGTTGGAAGTCAATTTCCTGACGGTCGTTTCGAACACTGCTCTGGCATCTTTGGCAGTGGTTAGTAAGGCTCTCAGAAACATGACATGTAGACTTACTGATAGTATCATTAATGTCAAGCAGATGCCTCAAGTATTCGAGCGCAAAGTGCTCATCCTCCGGGAATAGTTTTGCACCCCTCTCGAATATCTTGGTGGCCGCAGGGTCTTTGTAGCAATGGTACTCCATCAGAGCACTCGCGATATAAACATCGCTGGTAATCCGACCGCGCTTCCGGGCTTCGGCAAAGATTTGGCGAGAGCCAGCCAGTTCTCCTGGTTTTCCCTTACCCTGGATTCGACGCATCGAACGCATGAGAGCAATCCATGCGAAGGAGACAGTTTTGGAGATAATATTGATCTGAACGGAATGGGCCTTCCGGACCGCATCAATCTGTGCCGTCTTGGCGGCTTCCCTTTCTTTGGCTTCAGGGTCATCCTCATCCTCATTTGCAGGCTGGCTTTCCACATTCTGTGGAGCGAAATACGCTTCAATGCGCGCGACATCCTGGGTTTCCTGGTTGCGAGCTTTATTGATCAACTCGTAAAGTGCATCAAGCAATTTGTCGTATGGTTCCCGGACCTTGGCAGCACGCTTGGCGGAATCCTGTTCCGAATCTGAGGTAACCTCCAGTCGGTCCGCGCGTTTGAATGTCAGCAAGCAGCTCTCAGGGTTTGCTTCAATGCCATTCTTCAAGAACTCTGTCCCAGCCTCCTCCGTGTCGTTCAAGAAGCAGAACTCAGCTGCATCAAACCACATCTCGGGCAAGAACGCCAGTGCCATGAGTGCCTGTTTGTAGAAGTACATCACGCGTCCCTTGTAAGCAGCAGGGTCTTCCTCTTTCAGGACCAGAGGATCTTCTTTTTCCCATGCGATCCAGCGCTTCCAGATATCTACTTGTGCTGAGAATTCAACATCGCCTTCAGATCCCGGAAGGGGAGGCATCCGTGGAAGCGAAGTGCGAATCAAATCGCGAGTGATGTTTTGCAATTCGGTGTATGAGCTACGCGCAGTCATGTAGGACGGCGAATGTTCTTGAAGAAATTTGCGGCCCTGGTAGAAAAGGTTAATACAAGGCAGTCGGAATCGAGTACTGTCCAGCTTACCGTGAGCTTGTTTAGGTTCATCTCGAATTGATCATACTCCTTCCAGAGAGCATTAACGGCTTGAGTCGGCACGCCAATGGCTCGTTGGTAGGCCTTTCGCAGTAGATCCATTTTTTGTTGATCCTGCCACCCAGATCCACCAACGATGCCTGGCCCAGAACGGATGAACTCAATGTAGTCTGTCCAGATGTTTCCGGAGTCCTTGTCCATCCCGACATATTGAATGGCCATATCATATGCCGATGAAATGGTCTTCCTTGCCTCGCCAGAGGCATCTGTAGTCAAAGGATTACGACGCCGGACGTAATCAAGGTAGACGGACCAGAGCTGAACGCTGGGGGTCGTCAGGAGCGTTCGGTTGAATATCTGCTCCAAGCGGAAGAATTCATTGAGCTCAGACTCCATGCTGGCATAAGCCACCCATTGGTCGGCCTATGATGTATCCCATTAGCAATTTTGTACATAGCCGAGAAAGAAAATGAAAGCACAAAGAGAGGGGGGCAAAGGCAGGCTTACCGCCATGGGGAACAGCTTCAAGAACCGCTCATAGGTGTCGCGTGCGCTGTCTAATCTGTTGCGGCTTCTGTGCTCGGCAATTAACTCCAACCAAGCAGGGATATCACCTCTGGGATCCTCTCGAATCCGGTCTTCCAGCATGCCGACACGGTCGTGGGCCAGACGGCCCTTTGAAGCTGGAGAGTCAGGTACAGGAGTAGGGACAGTACTGTTCTGCATGGTTGCCGATTGCAAGTCTTGCGCAGCCCAATGCGATTGGCCAGGAACAGAAGAGGGATCAATATTATGAACAGGATCAGGAGAATAAGAACTATTGGCAACATCTGGTCCACTGGCAGGTCCCTGCTCAGCTTGGTGTGATGATACATCAGGGGAAGTGTTTTGCATTGCATCTCCTGAGCTGGGATCTTCAGACATGGTCACAGGCATAGCATTCACATCTTCGCCCCCAAGTACAGCCGGCGGCTCATACTCCGCATCACCCTCGTCATCCTCATCATCATCAACCTCAAATCCGCCAATTGTTCGGGTCTTGGGCTGTGCCTCAGCAGCAGGTGCTGGCGCGGGGGTCGACGACTCAGCACGTGAGGGGTCTTGAGAAGGGTCCGGGGAGTTACTGGTCTGGCCAGCGTCTGCGTCTACTTCCGAGGCGACGTTTGCATCTGAGGGGACGGTTGGGTTGGGGATGGAATCTTCGGTCTCATCCGAGGGAGCTGCATCAGCGGGGTCGGCATCAGGTTTCTTTGTCTCGGGAAAGGAAGCCGAGTACTGATCTCCCAACGCCAGTGAGGGGTCGTAGTCATCTGATTCTGCGTCTGAGTTATCACCTTCCTGCTCCTCAGTGGGGGATTGGGAATCGGGATTCAAGGCTTGAGCCTGGAAGAAGGCAGCCTCGGCTTCATCATCCGCCATGATGGGATGATTAGTGCGATAACCGCAAGGCCGAAGAAAAGTGAGCAACTAGGAAAGTCACAGGTTCACGGCGCAAGCGTAGCAGGGTTTGCGCGATGATATCAGAGTAAGTTAAAATAAAGACGAATCTTCCGAAGGTCAAGGGTTAAGGTGGAACACAGCCACTTTTGATGAGATTACCCTCAGCCGCAATGTGTCTGATAGCAAATAAACGCTAAGAGGGAGAGAGCAAAGCTGCGATGGCTGGTGATGCAAGTTGCCCGGGTAGTGAAATTGGGGTCACGTGCGGGCGGTGAGGACAATGCGAGGGACGCGAAAGGCGCGTCGATCGATGGGCTCCTCGCATTGAGCTAGAGGGGTTGAGAGTAAACTGCATTCTTGTGGACCTGTTGATTTCTCTTGTTTTCTCTATTTTCTTCTTCTTTCCACATCCCCCTCTGTTTATACAATCTTCTACTCTTGCCTCTTCAACTTTCCAATCTCCCGTACATACTTTACATACCCTCATATCTTATCACAATGTCCGTCGTCTCACTACTCGGGGTGAAAAACCTCAACAACCCGGCTCCTTTCACCGCCTCTTACCAATTCGAAATCACGTTCGAGTGCCTTGAGCAGCTTCAGAAGGGTGAGTACTGACCTGATTCCAATCTTCCTAATCGAGTCCTCTAACGAGTTCTTTCAGATTTGGAATGGAAACTCACCTACGTCGGATCCGCCACTTCGTACGTCCACCATCCCAACACTCCCTATTTCCTACCAATTCCGCAGGGTCTAACTATCACAGCTCCGAGTATGACCAAGAACTCGATTCCCTCCTTGTCGGACCCATCCCGGTCGGAGTGAATAAGTTCATCTTCGAGGCCGACGCACCTGATGTCAAGCGCATTCCTACTTCAGAGATGCTTGGCGTCACCGTCATCCTGCTCACCTGCAGCTACGACGGCCGAGAGTTCGTCCGGGTTGGCTACTACGTGAACAACGAGTACGACAGCGAAGAGCTGGCAGCCGAGCCCCCTACGAAGCCCGTTATCGAGCGTATTCGCCGCAATGTCCTCGCTGAGAAGCCCCGTGTGACCCGCTTCGCCATCAAATGGTGAGACCCCTTGTTTTGTTTGTTTACATGCCTGGTGGGGCTTTTATTTACTTTTTTCCCCCACAGGGACTCTGATGACTCTGCCCCTGCAGAGTATCCGCCTGACCAGCCCGAGGCCGATGGTCTCGACGATGATAGTGCAGCCTACGGTGCCGAGGAGCGCGAGCTCGAGGCTGCGCTCCTCAAGGAGCTCGAGGAATCCAAGAAGCCCGCTGAGGGCGATGACCACGAGATGGAAGGCGCCGATGCCCCTGCTGGCAAGGAGGATGAGGAAGAAGAGATCTCCGATGCCGAGAGTGAAGATCTCGAGGCGGAGAGCGACGACGATGAGGATGACCTTGATGAGGAAGAGGGCGGCGATGGTGACGACGATGTTGAAATGGGCGACGACACGGAACCCAAGCGTGATGCTGCCAAGCCAACTCACCAGCCTCAGCCCGAGCTCATGGTACACTAAATCATGGTATCCCGCCGCCTCGCAGGAGTGGTTTCTTTGCTTTTAAACTCTTACTTTTTTGAATGCTATTTAATGACAGCCAGAACGCGATGTTTACGACCCTTGGACTGATTTTTCATGTCCTTCCCCTGGATTGGCATTTACTATAGGTCTTTGGAATAGAATTGGTATAATTTGAATCCCATTGGCCTTGATCTGCTATTCGTATTCCTTCCCTTTGAATATGTCGTAACAGCTACAGCTGCGAGGCCGTTTTTCTACCACATAAAACCGACTCGCAGATATCTACCAGGGCATGGATTAGTGTCAAACAGCCTTCTGCTTTGAATCTGCCAAAGACAAATGAACACCTACAACTGTATGGAGTACGATCAAGGCGATCCAACTTGAAGCGGGAAGTCAAGAAGTGGAGGAATGATATTGGAAAGTGATCTATTACATCCCACGCACGATGACCAACTAGCCTGACGCCGGGGGAAAAAAAGTTAAAGACCCCTATTCTGTATAGTTAAACCATTTTGAAAAACCTAGTACTCACTAGGAGATATCGCCTACAAGCCAAACTTCGAACCAAGCGCTGTTGTGAAATACCGGTCAGTGACAGTTATGCAAGGGGGTTAAACACTATACATAGGTCTGTGGACCTGAAGGAAGATCGACTTACCGCCGAAGACAGCTTTCTTCTTTTGTGACTGTACGTATTTGCCGACATCGTTAGCAAAGCCGCTGCTGTTCTCCTCTAGCCTGTCCATGCTATCTCCGACAATCCCGAGTCGCTCCGTGCGTTCTTGGACTTGACGTGACATGTAAGACCAGTAGCCCTCCTGGCTGCCACCTGCAGGTGTCGGTGGGGTCCGTCCTTCTTTTTGGGCTTTCCGACGTTCTTGCTCTTCGAATTTCATTTGTTCGACCATTCCCTTCGATGGTGGTCTGTCTGGACCGCCGACTAGATTTGAGGTTAGATTAGAGTTAGAAAGGCATTGACAGGGGTTGACGTACTCAGAATGTCCATGTCAGCAGGCGAAATATATTGTGTACCGGATATCCATTGGACATTTGTGATGGTAGGGCGCGGGGGAACCACGGCTTCTGGATTGAAAAGTTTGTCTTTTGAAGGGTGTCTGTGGGTAGGGTTAACATTAGCACCATGTTTCAGCGAATTGACGGGGACGCATACAGTCCGTTTCCGCCTCCCCAGACATTGAACATTCCAACTTCTGACGGGCCGACCCATGTCATGATATTACCAGTAGGGGTGATGCAAGATTCCGACAGGCGTCGCATGTCCGCAATATGGTTAATCTTGGTGCAACCAATATCTCGAAGAGCGGGGATCGAGAATGCTCGCGCGTGGCCGTCACCGAAGAGACCAACCAAGCTGTAGCCTCGTCCTTCAGTCTTGACGAGGGCTGCTGAGTCACAGAGATAGTCATCCCATGCCTTATGGGCACCCTTTGATGTTGGGGGCTTGAAAATTCGACAGCCAGAGGCAGTCACGGCAATGACGACACCATTAACTTTCGCACCATTCCTCAATCCTCCGACTGCACTTGGTGTAGCCAAAGCAAGACCACCAGACTCGGCATCGATGGGAATGACACTGATCACCTTGTCTTCAACGGCCGATGATCCAGCAAAAGCAGCTTCGTAGGTGCCATTGGAACCAGGGAGAATCTTGAATGTTGCCACATTGCCCCTATTGGTGCCGACAAAGCAGCAGATGCTTGAGTAGTCTAGAACATAGTTAGTACACTGGTATGATTCGAAAGCCCAAGCCATGCCTAATTACCTTCGCCGTCCAAAGTCATCACACCAAATTCGATCTGAGTAGGCCATTCTGGTTTGACTTCGTCCGAGCCACGGTTCCTGAGGAAACCGCTCCGCTTCGGTCCCTTGAGAAGGTCTGACAAATGTGCGGTGTGTATGATGGCGGGTCCGCGTAGGTCGATAATGACCAAAGCACCACTTTGGTAACCGGCCGCTACAAATCCAACCAGCCCATGCTTCAACGCCGTCACCGGACCTTGTTGCATATCCAAAAGAGTCAGAGGTAGCATTCCCGTCTTGAGACCAGGGTCCGTTCGCTTAGTTATCGTAGTCAGCTTCCCTGGCCCTTGATTGACACCAGGAGACTCCTCGCTCCCGTATGAGGGGTTATTGCCCCATCGGAAGACAGCCAGCTCTCCGGTCTTGAGTCCAATAGACATTTCGCCTGAGCCGCCGGCGAGAGACATTTCAGTCACTTCGATATTACCAACTCGGCCTATGGCGCGGGCAAGATCAACTTGAACCACGTCGCCGTTCTCGATTTCATCATCGTGGCCACAGTCCCAGAGACGAACTGTACCATCTGCGTGTGCGGTCGAAATAACATTGCGGTTTTCAAAGCGTTTGAGAGGATTATTCGCTTCTGCGCCGCCCATGGCAAATTTCGGTCCCTGCAACCGGCGCTCTTTCAGACCAAGCCACACCGACCGATCAACGGGTGTAAGCACAGCTTTATTTACAAAGGGGTGGACGAAAGTGAGGAACGGGTGAAGCATGTTAGTAGGAGTGATTGCGTGTCCGCTGGGGAAACTCAGGGAAACAATTTCACCCGAGGATAGCATAGCGATAAGTGCGATGGGATCATGGGCGCCATTGAAGTAGGGGGAGGACCGGGGGATGAGACAGAGGTCGACAACCTTAGCCCCCGGTGGGACTGAGAGGTTTATTTGTCGCCGTGGCCGCTCGAGGTAAGCAGACAGGATTTGCCAGGAGGACGTCTGATAGTTGGGGGTTGGGCCCATGTCCAGGAAAACGAGGCCCTTGCTCTGATCGCCTACTGGCCGACCACCAGCCACCAAAAGACCAGTATCATCCGGGTTGTCTTTGGCGCACCATATAGCCTTTGTGATTGGCTCTTTGGGTCCAGGAGGCTCGCCAGGCGAGCCTGGTCTGCCAGCACCTGGTTGGTCGACATTGGGTGTCTGGATAGTCCGGGCATGGAGCTTACGGCCATCCTTCGTATCCCAGAGCACTAGACTTGAATCTTCATGAACAGTCAAAATGAAGACTCCGTTGGGGTGCCAGATCGCGCTGGTCAATTTGGGTCTGCGCACGTCGCGGGACGGTAGGGAGTCTCCACCAGGTGCCCCAGGAGGGATTTCGTAGACAAAGTACTTTTGAGCAATATTTTGCTTGAACGTAAATGTCACTGCTCCCTCTGGATATCCCACTAGGATCTTGCCAATGTCTCGTGGAGAGAACTCCAGAGATACGACGGGGAAGAACCGCGCGCGGGGGTTTCGTTCCAACCACAAGTTCGGAACTTTGAACGGCGTCAAGGACTCTCGATCGAGATCGTACGCAATGATTTCACCTATTCACGGTCAATGTTCAGTTCTTCTCTTCCACCTAGTAATTTACAGACCATTCTGCATGCCGATAAACGCATAATCCAAGCACGGGTCCGTTAACAAAGCAGTCACATGGCCCGGGGGCGTGTAGGAAACCACCTGGCGTCCAGTCGCCAAGGAGTAGACGCAGACTTCATTTTTGGAGTCGATGCTAATCAGTTTGTCGGCGCAAAACTGAAGGAACCGCGCGGACGCCTTCCGCGGGAACTGAAAGACCACCGAAACCCGGCGTTGTCCAAAGACATAGATCTGCCCGCTTCCAAACTGGGTATCGCTGGTGCCGACCGCTATGAGGGATTGTATGGGATCGTATGCGATAGCACTAATCTGCGAATTCACACCGCATCGTGCGAACTGAGAACAGCGGTGTCAGTTGGGAAAAAAAGAGGATGCCTGGGATGCCAAGAACTTACATCGTCCAGGAGGAACAAGTCCGGGGACAAGCCCTCAGACAGGTCCTTCTGGATACCAGCTTGCTTTCCTCGCAGGAACTGAGCCATCTGCGATAGAGGTGTAGCAGGTTGTGGAAAAGTAGACGTAGAAGTTAAGTGCGGAGAGGGAACACCATTGACGCCATGCAGAAGCTAAACAACGGATCTGCCCCGCTCCGCCCCTATCGCCCTATCGCTTCCGACTTGGCATTGAAGGCAACTTGATTCTTCTCTTGTATGTGCATCCATGTGTAGCGATACGGAGATTGAATTTCATTTCAATTGAACCCCTTCGTAAGAACGCTATATATCAATGCAAAAATGAAGAAAACTTCAAATCACATACATAAGATAGGGCCCCGCCGCTTGAATAAATCTCGCTATGCAACAGAACCAGTCTAATCGTGACCGTCTAGCTATCACATTGGATACATAAAGACCCAGTTAACTCAGCGCCGTTATGTCAGTCAAAGCCTCGCCATTTCCGCAATCGTGGTTGTTAATCTTCTTCGCGCATCGAATTCGCTCGTCTCGTCTCGGTTTCGGTAATATTGCACAGTAATTCGGGACACCAGCCGGTAGCACGTGTACCTAAGTTGAAAAGAAAGAGTTAGCCACATCGCACTATATCGAGATGGTATTCCAAACACATACAAGACCAGCCGGATATTTTCCTCCCTTGTCCAAGACGCCGCCATCCCTGCTCCCTGCAAGACCGCCGGGGACGCATTCGCAAAGATCTCTGCCATCAGAACATCACCCCACATGGCACTGCTGAAGTCCACAATGCCAGACAACTGTCCAGATTCTTCGTTTACCAAAACATGGGAGGGTCGACCAAAGTCTACTACCACAAGACGTGGCAGCGATACATCTTCAAGAGCAGGCGCTAGGCGACTCAGCTCGTGTCGGATCTCCGAGTAAGGAAGGTGGATGAACATGTCCTCGGCGTCACGAAGAATGCCTTCGAACAGGGTACAGAAGGCCTCTCGCCAGGAAGGTCTTCCGGCGCCAAATGCCACTTGCTGCAAGGACCCGAACCCAGGGGCTGCGTTTTGACCAATGGTGCTCACCAAGAAGCCTAGGTGGCGGTTGATACCATCTAGTTGCTGGGAGGTGAGTTTGCCTTCAATCTCTGAAAGACTCGTCCCTTTCATGTACTGCCGGATCAAGTAGGCAGATCCCCAGAGTCTTCCATAAGGATCATAATGATAGAGTTGGGGGATACAAGGGTTTCCACTCTGCCCTAGGAGAGCAAGGAACTGGGCTTCGGTTTCGAGGAATGATCGCTCACGTCGAAGGAGAGCTGTCCTTGATGATGGAGACCCCTTTAGTAACAAATGAGCTCCATTCGACAGCGTCAGAAGCCGTAATGAGTGCATGTGACCGGAAATTAGGTGTGAGTGTTGCACATGAACCGTAGAAGGAAACAGCAGCGAGAGGACATCGTCTAGTCTATGATGTTCGCCTACCTCGGCGGAATGGGGTTGCCGATGAAAAGATTCGCTGTGCCCGCTTTTTCCATTGAGTGATGGCATCGCAGACCATGTTTTCAAGTCAAGCTGTTGCATCGTGAGCTATTTGGTGGGGGATATTGGGAAACTGGTGGGAGGGATGGGGATGCTATATAAGCAAGGCTCTGACGGCCCTTGAACTAGAAAAGATAGTGGCAGGATGATGATGTATGAACAAGGCTGTCACAACTCATAGACCTTGCTATTGGTGATCAAAGGACATATAGACATATACCTCCATCGGACTAGGTATATGCCGAGGAGATAATTTGAACTGGAAAGTCCCAGTACGGAGTAGACGTGGCGCAAATTCGCTTCTAGAATCCATAGTCCGTAGAGATCTTCGAATATCAATGGGGCACAAGAGACCGCCATGATCGTTTACTCCGTACATTACCCACAAATAGAGCCATGACTCTCGCTTCTCGGTTCATCCAACGCGAGATACGAAAGAGAAGACGTAAACATAGACAGCCAAGTCGAATTAGAAGAATATGTTTCGCCGAGACGACATTTACAAGCGAGAGTCCCAGGACCCTGTTGTCCCCATTGGCTCTCAGTTAAGACGAAATATGGGACAAGTAAACTAAGTAAAGCCGACTCGCCTAAGCATCCCGCTCTAAGAAAGGTGATCATCCGAGCACTTTGTCCCCGACCAATCAGAATGGTCCCTTACCGAATTCTTCCCGTAATTGCATTTCAGCGTGGAACTCTGTCAACGTTCGATTTGTTCTTTACTTCCCGAAATTGATTTCGCTTGTTATGTTCGAATTTAAAACTACATACATCTGCTTATCACTTCTCGTAGGACCGGCCCGATGCAAGCCACCGGAGCTTTTACTCTTAATGAATGGACTCGCATTTCAATGAGTTTCTGAAGTTATAATGGACCCTTAAAATCGAAATATAGCTTCTGTCTCCGGTTCAATAATTCGTTATAATATTTTTTTTCTCTTTGGGTTACAGGCCTGGGTCGGCTTGTTGCATGAATTCAGTTGCCGAGAATATTTAGACCCTGTGATAGAACATTTTAGCTGCATGGAGTGTGATATGTACCAGGGTCCAACGTCAATTAGAGTGATCTTAGCATCAATTCAGTTGATATCATGTCAAACGTGTACATGTTCCTAGAGTATTTCCTTTTCCAATTCAATGCTAAAACAATAGGACAATACTCCAAGGGGAAAGAATATAAAAATATAGAAAGTTCTAACAGTGGGGTCTTCTCTTATGTCTCGTTACCCATCATCCTTGTTTGTAGGAAAAACTGAATGCATTTAATACAGACCCCAATATCGATTATGTCTTATGGCTTCTGTTTCAAGTTCATTTCGCTACAAACGAAGTTAAAATGACTATTTTGGGTTATGGAGATCAGTGGTCAAGGTGAATATAAGTGTAGCGTGGGCGATAGATAGTATGTACAATCAAATTCCATCAGAGTAACCTGATGGCTACTGCGGAAAGTACCGTGCCATTCATACTAAGCTTTAGACTCAGTGGCAGTGCCTGCTGGCTCTGCTTTTGGCGAAGGATCGTAGATTTCGGCCAAGTTGAACCGCTTCAGCTTATCATAATCACCTTGCACTACACTCATTCCAATCACGTTCTGCGACGAGTCAGGTAAAGACCCCCTAGGAGAGGGTTATTTTTGTACTCACTTGGGCAACATCAACGAGGATCATTAGATCATAGTTCTTCAAATTCACCGGGTGCTCGGGACCGACGGCATCGGCAACAGTCTTAATAATAATGTCTCGGTTGAGCTTCGAGTTGCCTCGCACAGTAGGCCGAATGGCGTACTAAATAGGCAGATCAGCAATGCTCAAAGAATATCTCCACTCACAGCGAGATGCATGATCGGATCATTTCCCAGATCAGTAGGATCCCCGAATGCCCAGAAGTCCAAAAAGGGATATAGGGGGAGGCTTTAAAACTCACCGTCTTCGGTGGCCCTCCAGAATGGAAATGAGGCTTGAGAATCTCTTTCGCAAATGCCGTTAGGTCCACACTCAGGGTCTTCCGGATTGACGTGACTGGATGCATGCGCTTAATCCATCGACTCTTCTTAGTCTCCGGATGGGCATGTGCTTCGCTACACAGACGGTGCACAAGCTGCACCGGGTCTATTGAGGGATCAAGACGCATGAATGTTACTATCAGGATTAGTATCGATGAACATCTCTGGGACCGAGCGCATAAACGAAGCATTTTTGAATAAATAGGAGACTTACCACATGGCATATCCATCTGCATGGGCTGGAATTGACGATTTTTGCCTTTGCTGGGCTGTAGGCCCTCCAGTTCCCTTCGGATCTGGGCCTCGATATCTTCATCATCGGTATCTTCATCCTCTTCCTCTTTATTTTCAGTGCCCTCGATGGCCTAGAACAAAAGTTAGCGAAACTGTAGGAATAATCTCAAAGCGGAAAAAAAAAAGAGTGGAAAAAGCATAAAAAAAAAAGGAATGAAAAAAATCTCACCTGTGAAAAGATGTCCACTGCCTCTGACAGACATTTTCCTTCTCTACCCATATCGCATGTCACAAAGACACCTACATCGCCAGATTCAATAGCGACGCGACTTGCCTGCTTTCCATATTTTGCACCACCCTAGTGCCATTAGTTAGTGCAGTGGGCAATCAATATTCAGAAACTGACCTTTCTCTTCTTTGAAGAGGGATTTGATCTGTCAGGCATAGCTCTTTTCCCCATTTAGATAGACTAATCCAGGATTGTTGTTTGAGATGCCCAGATGGTGGGGGTGGGAGTTTTGTGTGATCGGCGGAGATTGGCTGTGTTGGGTTTAGCCGGGGATGGGCTTTCTAGTTATACTATGCTTGGTACAATGGACTCCAGGGCTATATACTACATTAATTGTATATGTTGTTAGATCTTAGATACATAATCTTTATCTATTCTAGTATTTTACTATTTTACTATTTACTATTTTACTATGTTCTAGATGGCTCTAAAATAAAACAAGCAAATGATGGCATGACATCAACTCAATGACGTAGTCAAACTGGTCCTTTCTCATCAGGGAACTTCCAAGGTTGGAACAAATGTGCAATAGGCGCCTTGTTATACATCTTATTACTCCCTCGATCCCACCTCCTTTTTTCTTCTTCTCTTTCCCATCTATCTCTCTCCCCAAACACATCAATTCATCATGGCGACTACCGATATTGCCACCAGGGAGCTAAATAATCCCGTGGATGTTGCAGAGTACTTATTCCGACGTCTCCACGAGGTTGGAATCCGCTCATTGCATGGTGTACCCGGCGACTACAATCTTGCAGCATTGGATTACGTGTCCAAGTGTGGTATCAATTGGGTTGGAAACTGCAACGAACTCAATGCCGGTAAGACAGACTGTACTACAAAAGAATGATTTGGATCTAACACCGGTTCATCTAAGGTTATGCCGCCGATGGCTATGCTCGTGTAAACGGTATCAGTGCTCTAGTTACCACATTTGGTGTCGGAGAGCTGTCCGCCCTCAATGCCATCGCAGGCGCCTACTCCGAATTTGTCCCAGTCATCCATATCGTTGGCCAGCCCACCACACAGTCTCAAAAGGATGGAATGTTGTTGCACCACACTCTCGGAAACGGCGACTTCAATGTCTTCACCAAAATGAGCGAGGGCATCTCCTGCTACGTCGCACGCCTAAACGAACCCTATGACGCAGCCACTCTGATCGACAGTGCAATCCGTGAATGTTGGATCCGCAGCCGTCCGGTATACATCACTCTGCCAACTGATATTGTCGCAGCCAAGGTCAACGGCGATCGCCTGAAGACCCCGATTGATCTTTCACTGCCTAAGAATGACCCGGAGAAAGAGGATTACGTGGTCGATGTTGTCCTGAAGTATCTTCATGCCGCAAAGAACCCAGTCATCTTGGTTGACGCCTGTTCCATTCGTCACCGCGTGCTAGAAGAAGTGCGCGACTTGGTGGAGAAGTCTGGATTGCCGACCTTTGTGACTCCGATGGGCAAGGGAGCCGTCAACGAGACTCACAAAAACTTTGGTGGTGTTTATGCTGGCAATGGGTCTAACGTTGGCGTCAGTGAGGCCGTCGAGTCTTCCGACCTCATTTTGAGCATTGGAGCGATCAAATCCGATTTCAACACTACCGGTTTCACTTATCGTGTTGGACAGCTGAACACCATTGACTTCCATAGTACCTATGTGAGAGTGCGGTACTCGGAGTATCCTGACATAAACATGAAAGGTGTTCTGAGGAAGGTCATTGAACGGATGAATCCTTTGACCCCGGCTCCTACTCCTCAGATCACGAACCGACTCCCCGAAAGCGAGGAGACCTCTACCGATCAGACCATCACCCACAAGTGGCTCTGGCCGATCGTCGGACAGTGGCTGAAGGAAAAGGATATCGTCCTTACAGAGACTGGCACTGCGAACTTTGGTATTTGGGACACTCGCTTCCCCGCGAACGTGACTGCCGTTAGCCAAGTTCTTTGGGGCAGCATTGGCTATTCCATGGGAGCCTGCCAGGGCGCTGCGCTCGCTGCTAAGGAGCAGGAAAACCGTCGAACCATCCTCTTCATCGGCGACGGGAGTATCCAATTGACTGTTCAGGAACTGAGCACTATCCTGAAGAATAAGCTGAACCCTATCGTGTAAGCATTTCCATCAACCCAGAATTCTCATATCATATACTGACCTGACCATCTTTAGCTTCGTTATCTGCAACGACGGCTACACTATCGAGCGATACATCCACGGATGGGACGCAGTTTACAACGACATCCAGCCATGGGACTTTGCCGATATCCCCAAGGTCTTCGGAGCCAAGAACAACTACCAAGGCTACCGTATCAAGACCCGTGATGAGCTCAACAAGCTGTTCGCTGACAAGGACTTCAACGCGTCCGACAAGCTTCGAGTGGGTATCAATATGAAGAAGTTATGAATTGTCTGCTAACGTACTTTCTAGTTGGTTGAGGTGTACATGCCTCGCGATGATGCCCCTGCGGGCTTGAAATTGACCGCCGAGGCTGCTGCACAACGCAACAAGTAAGCCGTTCGAAGCGCGAGAAAATATCACGACTCTCGTAATGTCACGATTCACATGAAAGCAAATGTAGTAATATCTGAGCTCTGGGTTTTCTAGGCCTCTGTGGTTTCTTTTCTGTCTTCACGGCGTTTGCTTCGAGAGCGGACAATCACATACCGCAGGATCTGATACCGCTCATTATTGAGTACTATGTAGCAAGAAAATCTTCGCTATTCACGCATGAAATCCAATGAAATCTTCATATTTTATAATACCCTATCATTACCATTAAGAAAGGTCTGATGTACATCCTTCAATAGAGTGCAAATCAAAAAGAAGATAAAAAAACGACCAACAATCAGCCTGTCGTGACTGCCGACTAACTGGCTTGTCCTAAGGCCTCACCAAATACTGGAGACCAGCCAGACCTGGCCGATGGGCCTGTAAAGCAATCACTGCGCAGAATTGTGTCGGCATAATTCAGCCGTTAAAAGAATTGGGGAATCCCACACGCTTCCAGGTTGGTGGCGTATCGACTAGACAGATATCAATGTGGAGCAAGACACAATGGATGATGGCCTGAACAACCTGGGTCGTGCGGATAAGGAAATCCAGGCACATCCCGACGAGGTCAGCGCAAATGTTGCAGATGGTGCACGCAAGACCGAAGCTGTTGCTTTAGTCTGGAGTGAGTACTATCAAATAGAGCCGCAGACGAACCTGACTCTAAACATCTATAGGATCTGGATCTGCTTATTCATGTTGCATTCCTCTATCGGTTCCAATGTCCTCTACTATGCCTATTCCAACTTTCAGAATGCTTCTCGGGTCAGCACGGCCACCATTCTGGCAAGCATCGTAGGTGGAGTTCTCAAGCTTCCCGCGGAAAGATCCTGACCCTATGGTGGCGTGCTGAAGGTCTCATCGTCTTCATGGGCGTATATATCCTCGGTATCATCATTCTTGCTGCTTGCAACAACGTCAACAGTTATGCCGCGGGGTACGTTCTGTACTAGGTTGATATGATGCAATCTATATCATCCTGGACATCTCCATTACCGATACTTCGGGCATGCGCAACCGTGTTTTCGCCTTCGCCTTTGCCTCCACACCCTTCATCTGCACTTCGTTCACGGGTCCCCTGGCTGCTACCCATTTCTTGAAGACCTCCAAAGGCGTTGGGCATATGGCTCTTTTGCCATTATCATGCCCTTTGTCTTCCAGCCTCTGGCTGGTGTCTTCAAGTTCTATGAGAACAAGGCCCGTAAGATGGGTGTCTTGCAGCGCCCAGTTAGCGGCCGGACTACCATGCAGTCCATCGTTCACTACTTGCACGAATTTGACAGTGAGTATACATTGTATATATCTTCCCTCTGTCCTCAAACAACTGCTAACCGAGTTTATAGTTATCGGTGCTTTTATTCTAATGGCGGCTTTCATATTGTTCCTTCGTCCCTTAGCCTGGCCAACTACGGCCGTGCCGAGTACGGCGAAGCCACCTTTATCGCGCCCCTGGTTATTGGCTTCTTCCTCTTCTTCGTCTTTGCGGCGTGGGAAAATTGGTTCGCACGCACCCACTTCATCCCATACCAGCTTTTCAAGGACCGCACCGTCTTCGGCGCCTGCAGTCTCTCGGCTATTCTTTATTTCAGCTTCTACTCCTGGGATCTGTACTACTACTACTTCGTGATGGTCGTATACAACCTCGATGTCACAATGGCCGACTACATGACAGCGATCTACACCGTGGGATCCTGCTTCTGGTCCCCGATCTTTGGTCTTTGGTTTCGCTACGTGAAAGAGTTCAAATACAGCTGTCTCTTCTTCGCTCTACCATTGATGACCCTCGGCGCCGGCCTGATGATCCACTTCCGCGACTCGGACAGCGACATCGGGTACGTGATCATGTGTCAGATCTTCATTGCCTTCGCTGGGGGTATAATGGTTATCGGTGAGCAGATGGCCGTCATGTGTGCCTCTGACCGCGAGGGTATTCCCATGATTATCTCGCTGGTTTCTCTGTTCTCGAACTTGGGCGATGCCATTGGCTATGCCGTCTCCGCTGCCATCTACGCCACACTTTTCCCCAGGGGTTGCGCGAGGCCCTGCCCGCGAGTGCTAAGGATCAATGGGCTGCCATCTATGCCGGTGGCTATGTTGCTTAAATGAAGTATCTGCCCGGTACTGAGCGTGACGCGATCAACTTCGCCGGTTATAGTCAGAAGTACGGGTGCATTGCTGTGACGGCGATCATTGTGCTTGCTGTACCGTGTATTGGTATGTTGAGACATTATAGGGTGGACAAGGAGCAGAATAAGGGTACTGTTCTCTGGATCTGGAGATATAAAGTCTTGAGATTTGGACTTGGCTTTTTGTGTACAATAAATGGGGACACTGGATGTCTATGACTCTTCAAAAATAATTCTTACCTGTATTCTAGTGGATTACTAGCGAGGTATAATTGCGTTTTTTAATCTATCTCTTAAGTGATTGACTTCTTCATTGCTTAGAATAGAAGAAGTACTCCGTAGAGAACTACCCTCATACCAGTATTTCGGACATTGGTGGTAAGAAGGCATGTACTATGTCTTTCCAGCCAATTCTTCCTATGTTCTAGAGAGCAGAACAGAAACAAAGACAGACGCCACAGGGCTGTTATTGGCGCGTAGCAAGTGACAAGGTGATCACGGGCCACCGAAGGTGAGACTGGGAGATTGCAGGGCGTCGGATGGGGTCTGGAGGATATCCCATGAAGAGAGTGTCGGTCAAAAGTACGATATATTGTCCTTTCTTTCTTACTGTGTCCTGAGTGCTTGGTACTATCTAGGGACTTCTGTTGCTATCACAACCCTAAAAAGGACCAGATCCTAGGGCCACGTGACCATCCCTCTTCAACATTGAAGACATTAAAGCAATATAAAGACTATTTGACATTATATCCCTTCCAGAATTCTTTGTGAGTTCCAATTTCCCAAAATACGTTGGAAGTAAGGAGTTGTGGTGTTTTCTGTGCTCGCTTCCACTTGCTCGAATTTCATTCGCCTTTTGACCTTCCAATCTTCCAATTCTTTCGACCCAATCGCATCTCCAAAACCCTTCCAAAGTTGGGAGCTCTTCGGCAGGTGACTAACCATGTACTGAGTTCAGAAGAATTTTTTCTCTATTTCAGTCGACTATCTTGAGATAATCCTGGCCTTGTACCAGCCCGTCGCGCGATCTCAGTCTGTTCCGCAATCCCAAGCGCTGCGATAACATCGGCAACGCCGAACCGAACCATGTCAACTCACGCACTGAGGACCTAAATTCGTTTTATTTCTGCCCTTCCAAAGCGATCAACGAGATCGAATCCAGCCCTCAAACCCGACCGCTTGTTTGGTGCCTGGGACGCCTAGCATGATGCGTTAATGGTCATACCTGAACAGACTTGAAACCCACCTTCGCGCAAACCTCTCCTGGACGTCGCAATCGACCCAGCGGGATACAACTACAGTTAATAGCCAGATCAAGTGCATCGGCTATCAGAATGGACGGACGTCAGCAGTATGTCCCGGGGCCCCCGCCTTCCTCTCAAGCACAACACATGAACCTGCCTCCGCCTCCGCCTCGACATCCACAAGCCCAAACGCTGGTGCCGCCCCCTCCTCCTGGTCCGCCTCCAGGGACGACTTACGGAGCTCCGACAGGATGGCAGCAAAACTGGGCTAGACCGGCGATGACCCCAGGCTTCCCGCCGCCGCCACCGCTTGCCCCCGCACCAAACCAGCATCTAACATACGGTCGCCCACCAGCCCAGTTGTCGATCATTCCTCCGCGTCATGACCATCAACCTCTGACATCCGCAACTTATATACCCGGGAACGATACTATTGGCGTCGGCATTCCAGGGCTGTTCGACCCCCATGGAAGAGCTCAGCCATATGATCCATATGCGCACACCAACGCCGAGAGACAACGGTTGGGTCTCAGCCAAATGCACGATCACATCAATACGTCAAACCCGTATAAAACAGACACCAGCCTTCCGCAGACCCCTGGAGGGCGCACTATTTCTTCGCCTTACGCTCTTCATGGCAACATTCATGAATTAACGACCAACGACAGCCCGCAGCAGCAGGCGACAGCTCAAAATACCGAGCTTACCAAAACTTCAAGTCATCGTCACAATAGTAGCGGTACTTCACTGGGTGGTTTGTCTCACAGCGAAGCCGCGATCCAGTGGCCATTGGATCGCGTCCTCATCTGGCTTGCGAAGAATGGATTTTCCAACGATTGGCAGGAAACGTTCAAATCATTGGAGCTCGAAGGGGCCGACTTCCTCGAGCTTGGGCATGGATCCGGCGGTCGAGGAAATCTTGGAAAAATGCATCAAGTGGTTTACCCTCAGTTGGCAAAGGAGGTTGGCCGGAGTGGCAAAAAATGGGAACCTGGCCGGGAACGAGACGAAGGAAAGCGTATGCGCAAGCTGATCCGTCAAATACATGATGGCTCGCAAGATTATACCGTCTCTACGCCGCTAAATCAAACGCAGCCGCCGGCAAATGCGTTCCCCGAAACCAGTGCCGCTTACTTTTCCAATAATTTCCCCGAGCCACGCTCTGCTGGCCCTGTCCCTGGTGTCAATGATGTGAGTCCGGATCATCTGGGTGCGTTGCATGTCTCCAATCAAGGCCAAAAGCAGCCTGGGCAACGTTCGGTTACCATGCCGGTCCCTGCGGGCCACGATCCGCCGAGATACAATGACTCTCCGGCACGAGAAAACTGGGTGCGATCTGACCAGTTGCGGTCCGAGTATACCCGCAATGCCTTGTCGGGAATCAACAGTGACCATCGACGCCAGAGTCCGTCCATTGGCAGTGAACCGGGCACTTTTCAGGGATCATCTCTGCGGCCCCATGAAGAAAGTCCAAATAGTGGTAGCCCAGCCATGCAGAATGCGTCGCCCGCTTATACAGGAGCATTTTCATCATCCACTGGGGATCTGACGCTAAAGCAGTATGATCACTCTCGGGGCAATAGCACCGACTCGATCCCCGGATACAGTCGGGGCACCACAGGCCGGTACTATGATTCTCGAAGGCAAGCTCAAGACGGTGCTCGTCCCTCGCCTCAAGATGCTTCAGGTCGGCAATGGAGTGACCAAAACTCGTCTTCGTACTCCAAAGAACACAAGGGCTTTTTCTCTAATATTCTGAAGAAGAAGACAAAAGCTACAGCTTCTAGCCAGCCATCTCCCGATCAGCAGCATGAAGACTCGTCGCCTACGACAAGCCCGGAGACTCGACCGAATGAAGCCTATCTCCCTTACATAAAGCCTGCTCACAACTCTAGCGACATGTCGGTCGGTGAGCGTCCATCAACGGCGACCACGAAGACGAAGAAATGGGTATTCGCCACCACGGATGGCTTGAATTTCCGTCTGGTTGACATCTCCGATCTGGACTCTTTTGAGTCGTTGCGTATCGGGATTTGTGAAAGCCTCTCGGTCGATCCGACCAATGCCCAAATTTACCTCACTCAGCCCGGGCAGAGCGAGCATGAGGATCCTATGAGTGACGCAGCCCTCGCACAGTCTCGTCGAAGCAAGTCGGATGCGTATGGTTCTCTCAAGCTGTTTGTACGAGGGAATCCTATTCTTCCTTTGCCACCAAATACTCCTCGAGTCGATGGCCTAGGAGTTTCATTCACAGACAAGTCCAATATGTCCCCCACGGCAACACACCACCAGGTCCACAGGAAGCCACTAGACGAAGACGCCCTTAACAGGTTATCACCACACCGCACCAGAGCAGACTCTCCCTTGTTGGGCTCTCGGCAAAGTACTCTTAAGGCTTCGACAGGGAAGGCACCCCCGGCAGAGACCGCACAGGACGCAAGCCAAGCTCTTGGGTCTGATAAATCCGACTTGCTCGCTCGCCACGAGGAACACCTCCGTGAGGTCGAACGTAAACAAAAGCAATATTTACAATCCAGAATTCCGCAGTCTCACCAGAATAAAAATGCCTATAGCGACACGGGGTACAGGCGAAACGAAGTCATTGACTTTGATAGTCCTCGTATCTCGCCTTATGAGGAAAAGAAGGGAGAAACGCTTGTACCACTTCGCAAGCCTCCAACAGCGCCAGTCGAGTCCAACACTCTTACCAAGGTCAATTCTCTCAGCAGGAGACCAACCACTCGCGAATCTCGTGAAAATCGGTCACAGCCATCTCTGGGCGCTGCAATTGCCAGCGTTGGCCGCATTACGAGTGCCGTCGGCACACCATTGCCTTCGGTACCGGCTGCGTCTTCGCCTTCAGCCAACACTCAAGACAGTGCAAGCTCCGAGTCTGATCGACCAGGAACGTTTGATTCTACTGGAACATTTTCAAGTAGAACAACCCTCGGTCAGTATATGCATGACACAGCGCGGCCTGATCGATCTCCCGCTGACTATCTTTCAGACTCTTCAAGACCCGCTTCGGAGATGGCCACAGAACGCGAGAAACCGGCAGTCTCGTTTGCCAACCAGTCACCTGAAAAGCCTGTTTCTGAAAACCCGCCGAGACCAGGCTTGCAATCTCGCAAGTCGTTCGGTCCAGAGTTCGACTTTGAAGAGAATCAAGTTTCCTTCCAGCGAACCCCTCAACAGCAACAGGACTCGGACGATGACTCAGATGACTCGGACGATGGCCTATTCCAGGTCCGACCTTCAAGGGGCCAGGAAGAACAGAGAGAACCGCAAGCTGAGGCCGACAAAAAATCGGAGAGACCATCGCTGACTGTGAACACGAAAGATCAATTAAGATCAAAATTGTCTGTCAGGTTCAAATCTCCGAGCACTGCCGGTCCCAGTTCCAGCGGAGAGGCATCCGATGGGAAGGAACCCGTTTCTAGTACCTGGGGACCGGTCTCGCCCGAAGACGAGAGGCCTCTACCACGGCGAGAGTCATTCGCCCGGGATATCTGGGCAAGCAGACCCGCTGTCGAAGGCGTTATCGACCACCTCGATGACTTCTTCCCCGACGTTGATCTTGACGCTCCTTACCTGGATGAGCCCTCATCGCCCAATAGCAAGGCTGTCAGCGAACATGACGCAAGCCTCAAAGACAAAAAGGAAGCCCCGCCACCTACGCCGCATGCAACCCATGCACCTGAAACAGCTCCGGTGAGACCACCTGAACCTGCCAACTTTGCTCGACAGAAACTTGCTCGTGGTGGCGGCGGTGGGGGTGGACTCTCTCGCATGAAATCCATTCGACAGGTGGCCCAGGGAGCAAATCGGACGAACAGCGTTAGCACGGCTGGTCCCCAAAGGTCGGGTGATCTTTTGCGCCGAAAGAGTACCAAGATGTTCGGCGCCAAAATCATGCAAATCAGGCCCAGGCCTGGCACTCGGCTTAGCCAACTCGATCCGATCCCGCAAAACAGCACCCAGCCGGTGTCCAATACCGGGCCTGTTCCTCAGCGACAACCCACTTTCCGCATCATCCGTGGTCAGCTCATCGGCAAGGGTACGTACGGTCGCGTATACCTAGGCATGAACGCGGACAATGGTGAAGTTTTGGCAGTCAAACTAGTCGAGATCAACCCGCGAATTGCAGGGGCAGACAAAGACCGCGTCAAGGAGATGGTCGCGGCCCTGGACCAGGAGATCGACACAATGCAGCACCTCGAACACCCCAACATCGTGCAATATCTGGGATGTGAGCGTGGCGAATTCTCTATCTCCATCTACCTGGAGTATATTTCCGGTGGTTCTGTCGGAAGCTGTCTGCGCAAGCATGGCAAATTCGAAGAAAGTGTTGTGAGATCACTGACGAGGCAAACCCTGGGCGGACTGGCATACCTGCACGATAAGGGAATCCTCCACCGCGACCTGAAAGCAGACAACATCCTCCTGGATCTCGATGGCACGTGCAAGATCTCCGACTTTGGTATCTCCAAGAAAACGGACGACATCTACGGCAACGACTCGTCCAACTCCATGCAAGGCTCCGTCTTCTGGATGGCACCCGAAGTCATCCAGTCCCAGGGCCAGGGTTACAGCGCCAAGGTCGATATCTGGTCCCTTGGCTGTGTAGTGCTGGAGATGTTCGCCGGCCGTCGACCATGGAGCAAGGAGGAGGCCATCGGCGCTATCTTCAAACTCGGCAGTCTAAGCCAGGCTCCACCGATTCCGGATGATGTTTCTATGAACATCAGTCCCGCGGCTCTTGCATTCATGTATGATTGCTTCACAATGTAAGTTTCCACCTTGTTTTGGTCCTGGATCGTTTTATCGGTTCTTGGGTCTTTAGGGTCGTCTTTTCCTAACATCTTCCCAGTGACTCGGCTGAACGCCCTACTGCCGGGACCCTGCTCACCCGCCATCCCTTCTGCGAGTCCGATGCGAACTACAACTTCCTGGATACGGAATTGTACGCCAAGATTCGCGATGTTCTTTGAGTTTCATTGGTTTCTTTTCCTTGATTGACTGCGTTCGGAGTGACTTAACAACTTTGCACTTTCTACTATCTTGACCGTACATACCCCTTTTTTTTTAACATGCTTGAAGCGAGATTTGTCGTCTGGTCAGCTGTACATACATCTTTTCACGTATGTGAATAATAACATTTACCGGGGAAGTGGGTTAGTCCCCGCCCCCCTTTAAAGTCTGAATGTGATACAGTAGCGACCGGTATCGCCTTCCATGTCGGGAACAGAGAGATCATCTTTCAAACCCTAATCACATGCTACGCTAAGCCAGATATGGTTATTCCCGTATTTACGGATCTGTCACAAGGCTGAATGGTATGATACCGAACGAAAGAAAATGATTTAGTGTAAGGTATTTGTCGTGTGTTGTTACAGTGCTACATTCACTACTACGTCATAGTAACTGAAACACAGGCAACATCCTCACCCACCGAAAGACGGTCTAGAAGATTGATCCCTGGGTGGATCATGTCATATATGACAACAACAGCCATACAGCAACTAGAGCTCAAAAAGCGATAGTGGCGAAGCCCAGTGAGCGTTCTATTATGCATGGACATAAAGATATGCGGTTGGGCAAAGCCAGATCTCCCCCAGTATCTGCTAGGCCATCATTTGCAATAAAGATCAGAAACAAGAAAAGATAAGATGCGATTTTTTCCGGGTACCGCATGGCCAATCGCGAGATCGCCTTCCTCCATAGGCGAATGGAATTGCTGTATGTATGCGATGAATTACAGCTTAGAATATTTTTAAACGAAAGGTCTATTTACTACAACGCTTTGGGTACTAATGTCCATCTGCAATGTTTAACGAGTTCAACCTCTCTGCAACTCGCCGAGTCCTATCGTGATCTGAACCCAGAGTCTGCCCATACCCTGCCAGTGCTCGCTGGTACATCTCCTCTGCCTCGTTCAGCTTGCCCTGATCAGAGTAGAGATTCCCAAGGTTGTTGACTGTATTAAGAGTGGACRTATGATCTGGACCTAGGGCCTTCACCTTGCCTGCCAGTGCTCGCTGGAACATCTCCTCTGCCTCATTCAGCTTGTCCTGGTTCTTGTAGAGATTCCCAAGGTTGTTGACTGTCTCGAGAGTGGACGTATGATCTGGACCTAGGGTCTTCTCACAGCCAGCCAGTGCTCGCACGTACATCACCTCTGCCTCATTCAACTTGCCCTGGTCATAGTAGAGAGCACCAAGGTTGTGGACGGTATTGAGAGTAGACGTATGATCAGGACCTAGGGCCTTCTCATATTCTGCCAGTGCTCGCTGGTACATCCCCTCTGCCTCATTCAGTTTGCCCTGGTCATAGTAGAGATTCCCAAGGTTGTTGACTGTATCAAGAGTAAACGTATGATCAGGACCTAGGGCCTTCTCATATCCTGCCAGTGCTCGCTGGTACATCCCCTCTGCCTCATTCAGCTTGCCCTGGGTTTTGTAGAGATTCCCAAGGTTGTTGACTGTATTGAGAGTGGACGTATGATCTGGACCTAGGGCCTTCACCTTGCCTGCCAGTGCTCGCTGGAACATCTCCTCTGCCTCGTTCAGCTTGCCCTGATCAGAGTAGAGAGTCCCAAGGTTGTTGACTGTATTGAGAGTGGGTGCGTAGGTTTTATGTTGCGGACCCAGGGCCTTCTCATATCCTGCTAGTGCTCGCTGGTACATCTCCTCTGCCTCGTTCAGCTTGTCCTGATCAGAGTAGAGAAGACCAAGGTTGTTGACTGTATTGAGAGTGGACGTATGATCTAGACCAAGGGCCTTCTTATATCCTGCCAGTGCTCGCTGGTACATCCCCTCTGCCTCATTCAGCTTGCCCTGATCAGAGTAAAGATTCCCAAGGTTGTTGACTGTATCGAGTGTGGACGTATGATCTGGACCTAGGGCTTTCTCCTTGCCTGCCAGTGCTCGCTGATACATCTCCTCTGCCTCATTCAGCTTGCCCTGATCAGAGTAGAGATCCCCTAGTCTGTGCAAAGCGCCCCATAACGCAACATCGTCATCTGATAGATCTCCATAACGTACATAATTGGCGTGTGGTATAAGCCGCTGCTGAAGCGCTGAATAATACCTTTCACTTGAACTGGGCACAGTGTAACCAACAGATATCAGTGCCAATTCATTGAGCTGGATCGAATGGACATTTTCGTCTGTGCTAGCAAGGTGAAGGCACCAGTCTTGTACCACAGGATGCATCGCATAGCTTCCTTCTTGTTGCTTACTCTCAAGAAGAGAGAATCCGATCAGAGTCTTCACACCAACTTTGAACGCGAGGCCGCTTGAAAGGGCGCTTTCGAGCCAAACTGGGATATCCGAGCAATAACTGCTACTTTCTACCAACTCATACCAGATATCTCGATTGTCAAAGCGAGCAAGTAGCAGTAGCAGCGCTGCTGCATTCTGGTCCCGCTTCTTGATTTCAAGATATGATATCATCCATGTTTGTAGCACGTTACCTTGCTGGTACTGACGACCAGGACTTGATTGCAACTGTAGCTCGGACCAAGTTTCTCGGTAGAACTTCAAGTACTCAGTGATACTAGTTCCAGTCTCACGCATGAAAGCCCCAGCGAGGACAATTGCCAGGGGCAATCCATCCAGACGACTCGCAAGAGCAAATATATCTACACTTGTTAGCATGATCTATAACATACATTCAAGCGCCATAGTACCTGAGTCGCCTTTAAGCTTTCTTGTAGTGTTCTTGGCTGACAGACCGCTGCTTTGCAGGAGTAGCCGAATTGTGTGATGAGTGTCAAGTTTGTGGACCGGGAAAGGCTTTCCTAGCTCAGTCAACCCTTGAAGTCGAGAGGTGATGAGGATGGAGCCATGGTCCGCTGTGGGGAAGAATTCTGCAATATCATATCCATTACCAACAGCGCTGTTCAAGGGAGAGTATTGATCAATGTTGTCCAAAATGATTAGCCAGCGCGAGTTGCCCTCCAACCCCAGCCACCGTAGCATATGCCTGGCTCGTTGCTCCACTTCTCCGTCATCGGTCGCCCCGCTTTCCCAGAGCTGTCCTGGTACTCGATTTAAGGAAAGGCTCAACGATTGCAAGAGCGCATCCCGATCTTTGCCACTCAGCCAAAAGATAGCCGTAAAATTATCTTTGTGATCTCGCGCGAAGCGAATTGCTAGCTGCGTCTTTCCCATTCCGCCAAGCCCGTGGAGAATTGCAACTTTCCGTGACGGCGGATTCTTCGGTTGTAGATACTGCCACAGGTTGCCTAGCTCGTCTTGCCGTCCCACGAAGTTCTCAATCACAGGGACTGCGGTAAGATCTAGGGGGACATTAAAGTGGTGAACTACACACGGGGAACTTTATTTAGTCATCGATGCGAATTAGGTATGGAGTACCACGAATTGGAATTTAGAACCTCTCACCAGAGTCTGCTAGAGTGTCTCGAGCTGTTGGAGTAGTTTCAATTTGGGCGACCGGAACCACTAAGACAAGCTCTTTTGCATAGGCTGCTGCCACCACTGCCGCATATCCGTGCCATTCCTTATTCTTGTGTGAGTCAGCATAGTCACAAATACCCCGAATAACTAGACATGGAAAGTCATTCATGAGCCCCGCCGCTTCCATCTCGACACAATATACCCCTAAGTCCTGAGCTAGCTGGTCTCGCCGTCTGCCATCTTTCACTACCTGATTTGCAGATGCGATCAGTCCATAGTGGATCACTGATTCTTCATGGTCTCGTGAGAGCCGTGGAGTCAGCTTAGACCGATCACAATTGATACATGTATCAGATGCTCTATGTTCATATTCTGCTTGGTATAAAACGTCCTCTTTGGTTGGTCGTGCAAAGTTTGCAGCTGTCCGCGGCGTCATTTTGGCTCGGATATTAGAAATGAATTGAAGAACTCGACTATCTCCAGTGAAGTGGTGGGCTTGGAGTGTGGCGAGGGCAGTCAGCAGAACCTTAGGTGGCCGGTTAAGCATCCCTGTTCGCTGGAATTGACCGCCGCTTAACGCCTTACCCAGGTCGTATTGGATCACGCCTCCAGATGTGTTCGCTGGCTGGCTCACCACAATATCGCCTAGTCGAATGTCTGCGTTGCTGCTTGGTACACCCCCACCGATACCGACCATCAGACCGAACCGGACAGAGTGGAAACTCGAGAGCAACTGCATCGCCACCGTTGCAGCTGATACATTGCCATATGAGCCACTTGGTAAACAGGCAATAACGATGTTGTGAACCCCAATATTTCCCAGAATGTACGTGTTTTGGTCTGTCGGCGCGCATGGTAGACTCGGGTGTATTTCGTCCAACATTAGCTTTGCGGCTGCCATCTCCAGGGGTAAAGCGCATATCCATCCGACAGTGTAATCGTCATGGGATAGAGAAGCCCTGGCTGCCATGGTGCAATATGTAAGGGTGACTTTGGAGACTAAATAGCTTATCGTGAGTTCATATAATATGGGATAAATAAAGTTGTTATGGAGACGAAGTCGTGGCAATGAATGTCAATTCTTGAGAGGGGCGGGGGTAAATTGGCGAGGCGGAGGCATCCTACTCTCAAAACCAATCAGATATTGCGGTGGAGAAGGAAATTGTTGACAGATTACCTGTTCCAGGATTGCCTTGTTTGCTCGTTTTGCATCGAATCTTCCAGTCACATAGGCTTCTGGACTCCTGTACCTGCCATACTAGTATCATAAAACGCGTGTTATTTATTCCCTGGTTCGGTATGAACCAGATAATTTACATACTATCTATATCTGGATTAGTGTATCCTATAATTAGATTATGAGAGCTTCCCCATATCAAGAACTCAGTAAAGGCCTTTGAAATCTTGATCACATGCTACCCTAATCCAGATGTGGTTATAGCTGTATCCGAGGTTCTCGTTCCAAGGTTGAATGGTATGATGCCAAATGATAGAATACGAGATTGAGGAAATTGTGTATGTATTATTACAGCTCCACGAATACCTACAGCCACCACGACATCGCCCCAAAATGACTGTCCCTATTCCAGCACCAATAACGCCCCAACCCGCTGCAAGATGGCACGAAATCTCGAAAATTGGCAACGTCAAGCCATTGTTCATATGACACGCAGCAGGAATAGGCTGACCATTTCACAAATGGCCAAGGTGGCTAAGTGTAGTGAGCGATCTGTCACTAACATACGCAGGAACTTGCGGCTCTTCGGCAGCCCCCGATCCCCCTCAGTCCCTGCCGGCCAGCCATCAAGCATCATAAAGGTGATGCTAGACGCCCTTTGTGATCACCTCGCCGAAAAGCCCGGTTTATATATTGATGAGATGGCCATTTTTTTATGGGATGAGTTCAACATATTGCCATCTTCATCGAGCATCAAACGTGCTCTTACGCGGGCTGGCTGGACCAAGAAGAAAACTCAACAAAAAGCGAAAGAACAGAACACTCAACTACGAGACTTCTACCAGCACAAATTGTCCGAATATCGTTCTTACCATCTGGTCTTTGTTGATGAATCGGGATGTGATAAACGGGTGGGGTACCGGCGGACTGGATGGTCACCACTGGGTGTGACACCAGTCTAAGTATCTAAATTTCACCGCGGTCAACGCTATCAGATCCTGCCGGCCTACACACAGGATGGTGTCAGCTTGTCTCGTATTTTCAAGGGGTCAACTGATGCGGTGTTCTTCGAATCGTTTATAAAGCAACTTCTCCAGCACTGTGGAAAGTGGCCGGAACCGAAAACCGTGCTTGTAATGGATAATGCCTCATTCCACCATTCAGACCGAATCAAGCAGTTGTGTTCTGATGCAGGGGTCAAATTGCTGTACTTGCCGCCTTACTCGCCAGATTTCAACCCCATCGAGGAATTCTTTGCCGAGCTGAAGGCTTATATCAAGAAATCGTGGTCGGCGTACGAAGAGAATCCTGACCAAGGATTTCATGTCTTCCTTCGGCGGTGTGTTCATGATGTTGGTGCGAAACAACAGAGTGCAGAGGGTCATTTTCGACATGCAGGTATAACAATAGAAAGGGCTTAACGGATTCTCACATTGGAAGAATGTGTCATAAATTGCAAGTCGGATATTATGACAATACATTTGACTAGGCGATTTCTCTCGAGAACAGAGCTTTTCCGTCTAGAGAGAAAGATCATTACATAGAATGCGCGAGATAATTAACCATACACCTCAGAAAAATGTATTGTATACTGTAGTAATCAATGCATATTCAGTTGTTATATACGCCGATGATCTAAATGCAAATATCAATGTCCAAAGCTAATACTATATAGATGTCTTCAACGCCCAGAAAATTCGTTCATTCAATCCATTGCGGGCCAGCCACAGTGGGGTAAGACCGTATTCTATTCGGCACAGCCGAGTCTTTCACCGTCGGTCTAGTCAAGTCCGTTGGATCTCATAACAGTGGCCCATTCGTTAATGTCGCGCAGGAAGCGACGAGCTGTTCCAATCTGGATCCCTCGTTGAACAAAGAACCCAGGTTCTGGGTCCTCAAGAATCAATTCAAGATCTAGGTGGTTTTCCAAAGTCACTTGGCATATTTTCCGGAAATCAGCTTTGTACGCCTCGTCGGTGGCGCGTGATTCCAACCATATGCAGTATTCTCTCACAGCAGCTTCGCGGGACCCAGGGATGACGACGTGGTCGTCAGATGGAAGCCTACGTAGAGACGAAGTAACTGCGGGGGTGACCCCGTTTTGTGCTGGTAGAACATTAATGATGGTTAGAGGATATGATGGCCCGGTTGTCAACATGTCAGTCTTTTTCGATTTTCTTCCTATCTGACTTTCTAGAACTAGATCTCGACGGATATCACCAGGGACATCATCGTGACTGTCTAGGCTGCCACCACCGTCAACATAGTCAATCAGACGTTCTAGATGTGGGGCCCGCATTTTATAGTGTTTCTTGTTCTTGGGGTCCTCCCAGCACCAATCAGACTTAAGCGGGCATGAACGGACATCACACCGCATAAGGCCATAAACAAAGTCCCAAGTTGCGGGTCGTCCGGTGTTCTCTTCTTCATTATGGATTAGCCTCTCACGCTCTGCCAACATTCTGCTAGTTGCTGACACACGGCCTCTCTTTTCAACTGTTCTTGATACAGGGACGGAGTTACTATCGTCATCGCCCCTGTAATTAAAGACAACCTCGATTGTGAGCATTTTGCCCATACGAACCAAATTGCTCCATTTACGTAGCTGCTTCTCCACCGGTTTCCAGTCAATAGTAGAAGGGAAAAATCGGTCGAGGTTCTTCTGGCACCGGGAGTCCGCCTTGACGGTAACAGCCGTGCCTTCAGAGCGAACACGCTGGCCACTTTTCTTCTTCATCTGCAGCATTTCTTCAACGGCTGGTTTCAAAGTATGCACCTAGTAATCCGAGGGAGCTACAACCAAATCCTTTTCGGTCACACTGCCTACCTTCTTACGGTTGAATATAAGCTTCCATGCAATCGTGTAGCAAATATATCTTGGAGGCTGCTCGTCATATTCGACGTCTTCATCCCATTCGCCTAATGGGAGAAAGTCGAGCTGATCTGACTGCACCTGATCCGTGGGACTATCCGGGGCAGGACTAGGAGAGAACATGGTAGGCGTACGACCAAAGTAACCGGGGGTGGGGGCATATTGTGAATTTTCGTCCCATGGGTCGCCTGTCCGGGTTTGATAGGCATCGTCGCTACAAAGGCTATTGGCCATCGTGAAGATCTTCAAGTGAGTGGACACCTAAGCAGCAGATAGACCGAGGTTAGCCAGTAATCTCCGATGTCCAATGAAATCCAAAGCCATGTCATGATGATAAGCAGTGGCGAAGAATTTGAATAAGCTTACTGTCAAGCCTTGCCTATCAAATTGAACCCGGACTAAGTCACAAACAGTATCGGGCGCTCTGCAGCAATGCAGCTGCGGGATGCAGAGGGGAATTGTTGACAGATTGCGTGCTCAAAGACCTCGATGTTTGCTGGGTTTGCATCGAATCTTCCAGTCCAGGCGTCTAGTTCTAGACTCTTGTATCTTCCATACTGGTATTTTAAGCTCTTGGTATTTATTACCTGGTTAGGTACAAAACATCTTATTTACGAGCTATCTGCATATGGGTTAGCGTGTCATGTGATTAGGGTTTGAAAGATGATCTCTGTGTTCCCGACATGGAAGGCGATACCGGTCGCTACTGTACACTTCAGTACACTTGACTGTAACTGAGGGGTATCTAGCAGGACCGATCCTGCAGCCGAGTGACTGTATATTGAAGGTATCTCGTGCAAGACTGTTGTTGTGTACCGAGCGGAAAGGAATGGCGGACCCACATGCGGGTGCTCCCGAACCTCCTCGCACAATCACGCGAGGAACGGCAGTGACTGACGCGCCGGAAAACCTTGATTCGACCACCGCGCCACGGACCAGAAGACAGGCTCGCCTCAGCGATGGCTACTCCAACACATCCCGGTCAATTACCGAGGTCACGAGCTCCGTAGACAGCAG